>PVIH01012789.1:0-61765 GCA_004025045.1 Sigmodon hispidus
GGGATGCAGGGAGGGATGCAGGAGGGATGCAGGAGGAGTGCAGGGAGGGATGCAGGGAGGGATGCAGGAGGGATGCAGGAGGATGCAGGGAGGGGCTCTGGTTAGCCAGAGCTCAGGCACAAACTCCCACCTTCCTCACTGGGGCAAAAGAACACACTGAGGCCCTCCCTGGGTTTCTTTATGATAACAGCTGTGAGACCTTCACTTTCATCATGCTAGAGAGAGGTGCCTGCCCAGTGCTGCTGCGCTCCCACACCCCTACCACTGACGCACCATGTTACAGAACAGCCTTTACCCATAAGAACATGCCTTGCCCTGAGCTGAAGCCTTCTGAATAATGTTAATGCCTCTGGGCATGTGCCTGGTATTTCACAGAACAGCCCCACCTCTCCTTTCTGTAGTTGCTACAGTGAACTTCGCATGTGAAAACTGAAGCACCTTTGCCCCATGCTGGCTGCCAGCTTTCTTTGTCCCGTGTCTGTCCCTCGGGCTGCATCAGGGACTGCCACCCTCCCTGTGCGTCAGTGACCCCTCCAAGACCCTGCATCCAGAGAGCACCTCCCAGACTGCACTGCCTTTCTCTCATGTTGGGTCAGACCATGCAAGTTTCTCTAAGAGGCGTCCAAGAATCAGTTATTAAAGTAAGCCTCCAGAAACTCATGCCTCTGGTGGCCACCTATCAGCTAGTTTGTGTGACAGTATGTTTCTGGGTGATTGATAGTGAGGCACCTCTGACCTCCTCTGAAGACCACAGACTGACTGTGCCATGCTGGGCTGATGATCAGCCAGACTCAGAGGGCTGGGACTCACCTTCTGTGATTTTAGCTCTTCAGTGAGCATCAGCACCTGCTGTTCCAAGGCCGCCACCTTTTCCTGGGCTGTGCGGCTCCGAGTCAGCCCATCAGAAAAAAATGGGAAGGTGTTGCTTTGCCGCTTAGGTTTCTGCATGGGATTTGAGGGCAGAAAGGACCTGGATGCAGGCTTGGGAGGATCCTCTGGCTCTTTACCTGCCCAAAGGGAGAAACACAGATGTCAGGATGGGCAGAAACAATGCTCCATCCACCTACAGGTGATTCACCCACACAACAGCGCTTTTCTGCTTTTCCCTATGAATTAGAAAGGGGGAAATACACTTTGCTTTATTTATGAATCATTACCAGGAATTTTGAGAAAAAGATAGCAGTGGTGGTCATATAATAGTGTGGATATTCTTAGTGCCACAGAATGGTGTAGCAAAATGGTAAGTGTTGTTATCCATGTTTGCACACCTGTATCCCAGCAAGGAGGCAAAGATGGAAGATCAGAAGTTTAAGGTCATCCTCAGCTATATAGCAAGTTAGAGGCCTGAGATACACGAGATGCTGTCTCAAGGCAGAAACAAATCTACCCTTGCTCTTTAACTCCTGGAAGCCCAGGAGAATGCTGGAACCTTCATCTTGGACATTTTTCCCAAAGGGAAGGGGGACTTCTAAGACTCAGGAGGAAAAAAAAAAGGTAACTCATTTGGAGAAGAGACACTTGGAGGACTCCAGAGGCCCCCCACCCCACCAGTGTAAAACTATGAAACCGTCTGTGTGAGGAGACTGATTACCTCAACTACACAGACTGCTATCTATCTGCCTTAGAGGTGTGCAGAGAGCACCAGGGTGGCAGCTATCGGAAGTCTGTACCTGTATTGGGCACTTAGGGGTGATGCAGTTGCTTTTCTGGGTCATCCTGACCCTTTAAGTACCCGCTCCCATGCAGACTCCTGCTGGTGACCCCAGGAAAACCCGCTGGCTCAGCCGAGTACACTGTACCGTAATCATTACTTTAGTCCATCATGGGTCCCTTTCTGGGGGGAGCAGATATGTGTGTGTGTGTGTGTGTGATCCCACTAGGAAGTCTATCACACAAATCACACAATACACACTGCGAAGGACTGAAGGTTTGGGTTCCAGTATAGGCTGAAGCTCTAGTCTCCAGTGTGATGCCATCAGGAGGAAGGGCCTTAAGAAATTCATATGAAGGCGTGAAGGTGGAGTCCCGTGACAGGATTAGTGCCAGGAGGAGGAGGAAGAGGAGGAGGAGGAGAATGAGGAGGAAGAAAGCTCTCAGTCATCCGGAAGATAGAGCAGCGGCTGTCTAAGAGCCTAGAAAAGAGCCCCGACTAGAATCTAAATCTTCAGTGTGCCGACCTTGAATTTCTCAGCCTTCCATATAACCAGAAGAACTAAAATGTGCTCTGCTTGCGTCACACACATACCCTCTCACAGGCGGAGAGGAGACAGGCTTGGTCTCACCTGAAGTGCTGGGTTCAGAGATCAAGGGCTGCTCTCCGCCTTGAAGCTCCACGCTCTGTGAAGACTCTTCCACTAGTGGTCTGTGGCCTGCTGCTTGGGCCTGCTTGTTGCCACGGATGTTGTGCATGGTATTTCTGAAAGGAGAAGTGAAGACCATGAGGCTGGCAACCTTCTGCCCTGGAGCCTCCATCCGGCCTCATCAGCATCTTCCAACCATCCAGATTGGGCTCCACACTCGGCATTGGTGTAATGGACCAGCACTCCCCCCCCTCACCCCGCACCCCTCCCCCTTCTCATTAGCCCCTTGCAACATCCTCCCCACCCCTTTATTCCTGGTGAATTTTCACACACACGTATTTATTTTATGAGTGTTTTGCTCAAATGTATGTCTGTCTTAGTTAGGGTTTCTATTGCTGTGAAAAGACACCATAACATGGCAACTCTTATAAATGAAAACATTTAATTAGGTGGCTTACAATTCAGAGGTTCAGTTTATCATCATGATGCTGAGACAAGGCGGTGTGCAGGTAGACTCGGTGCTGGAGAGTTAGCAGAGGGTTCTACCTCTTGACTTGCAGGGAACAGGAAGTGGACTAAGTGGTCTAGTTGGGTGTGGCTTGAGCATATACAAGACCTCAGGCCCACCTCCACAGTGACACACTTCCTCCAACAAGGCCACACCCACTCCAATATGAGCAAGTTTCCTAATAGAGCCACTCCCTTTGGGGGCCATTTTCTTTCAAACCACCACATATGTCTGTGAGCCATGTGCATTCCTGGTGGCTATGAAGGTCAGGAAAGGGCATAATCTCTTAGAACTGGAGTTACAGATGGCTGTGAGCTACCATGTTGGTGTGGAGAACTGAACCCAGGTGGATCTCTACAAGAACAAGTGCTCTTAACCCCTTACAATGTATCTGGACCACATATTTACCCCTCCCTGCTTCCTCAGTCCGCCCCCAACATATGTCCTTTCTACCAATTACTGTTGCCTGTTTGAGCATGAACAACCTACTGTTGGCCGGCCACAACACTGAAGAACAATGACTCCCCGTCCCCAGCAGCCACCAGTTGCCAATAGCTCCTCCCCAGGGGTGGAGCCTATGCGCCTCTCCCCCACTGGCATTGGAATTAAGGACTGGCTTTATCTTGCACAGGTAACCACAGCTGCTGCAGGTTCACGATTGCAATGGACACTGTTTCTTACAGGCGTGGTTCCTGCAGCCCCAACCTTGCTGCTGGAGTACATGCCCCGCTCTCGTCATCCGCTCCCCTGTAGACTTAGAACAGCGACTGTAATAAGAAACTGCTCCGTGTTTGTTGAACAAATGTTGTATGAACTTGCCACCTAACTTCCCCAAACTCTGTGGCCTCCTAACCGCCATGCCCAAGGTGGTTCCTGACTCTGCTGAGGCATGTTGTAAGCATTTCCTGGCATTTCTGCTTTTGCCCTCCTCCTGACCCCAGACCCACCCTGCCTTGCAGGTTTCACTGACTCATGGCTTCCAAGGGGCTTATTACATAGGTGCCCAGACCATCTTCAGCCAACAGCTTGTTCAAGCTGAGGCCCCACCCCCAGTCCAGACTGAACCCTGGTGTAATTTACAGAAAGGAGCTGGGTAGCACTGAAGGCTGGCTGCAGAGTACAGACTTAGCAAAATTCATGGTCATCAGATGAAGAGGTAGCTCAAGTGTTTATTTTCCCTTGAGAAGAGATAAAAACACATCAATTCTGAAATCAATAGCAAGGGAGAGAAAAAGAGCTCCCTATGTCAACTATTTGAAAACTTGGGCTGTGCAAAAACAAACAGCTGAGGCGCTAGGCCCCACGAGGCACAAGACTCCAGGGGGCACTCCTGTTCAGGGAAGGCATCCACTGGCGGCATGTAGTAGGGAGGATAATGGTTTCTGAAAGCCAGATTCAGAGCATCCATGTTTTCTAGTGGAGTCTTGTAGGAGTTCTAAGGCAGAGAGACTTAGCCATTGGCCTTGTAAATTTTCTGAGATCTGTTTCAATGTAGATGCAAAAGATTTGGAAGAATTTGGTGTCTGAAATGATTGAAATGTACTTTGAATGTTTCTATTTATAATTCCACAGTGATCTTAATTAAAATCCTTTTGCTATGCAGAAAAAAAGGTTACACTCAGCTCCTCACCCTCACCCCACCCCCACCCCGTGTTTATGTGTGGGCCATGGGGAACATTGCGACATTGAGTATTTTCTTTGTTCACTATCCATTTTTTTTTTGAGACAGGGTCTCTCACTGAGCCCAGATGCTGATGAGCTCGACTGGCTGGCCAGTAAGCGCCCCCCCCCCCCCCGTACCCCCCTGGAGTTCTTTCTGTCTCTGACTCCCCCGTGCTCCAGTTAGACACAGATGCCAGGGATCTGAGTATGTGCAGAAAACACTCTCTAGCTCCTTCTGTTAACTTTTATTTTTGAGACAGGGTCTCATACATCTCATCTCAGGCATCCCAAATTTACTGTGTGACAGAGGACAACTCTGGACTTCTAATCCTGCTGTGGGGTGCTAGGAATCACATGCAGAGCTTCAGTGAGCCTGAGAGGCCAGGGCTCTCTTGACCTGCCGTATCCCCAGCCCAGTTTCTCCTGACCCAATATTACTGAAAATGCTTACTTTCACAGAGTATCCATGAACACTTTCTGCCTTAAATAAAGGACAGGAAAAAATAAAATAAATCTGATATGTTGATTCTTTTTCTAAAAGAGAGAAAGAGAAAACATTAAGAGTTACCCCATCTAGTGAGTGTTAATGTTTCCTGTGAATTTCAGAATTTGTTCTGAGCTATAACAAACATATATAACTATGGTATGACCAGTTACCATTCTGGATGACACTGCACCTGGAGGGCATTTACTAAGAGGCACTGTGGGGTAGGTGGGTGGGGTCAGCAAGAGGATATGAAGGTCAACAGACCTTTGTGGGCCCATTGGCTCTGCTGACATCCTCGTGTGAGACACATACTTTGAGAAATATGATAGATCAGTCACCCTGGAAAACCCTCATTCCACAAGAGCTCAGACACTGGAGAAGCACAAGAAACAGAATCTAGTACAGGTCCCAGAAAGGGAAGGGAATGAGCAGCCAAGTCTGATGGTGGATGTGAAGCTAGGGCAGGGAATGAGGGGCTGAGCCTGGTGATGGAGGTGAAGCCAGGGCGGGGTAAATAGGAAAGTGGCGCCCAGATCATATTAGCACCTCACCAAATGCCACCCCTTCCTACCTCCAAGGGAGTGCTGCTCCTCTCCTCAGATCTCTGCAGAATCTCTGGGAAGCCACCCCATCCCTTGAGGCTCTGGCTATTAGGTCTACCCAGATTTTGAGTCTTTCTTCGGTCAGTTCCAGCAATTTGTGTCTTTTTAGGAATTTGTCCATTTCATCTAAGATTTCACATTTATCCCTTAGAGTCTTTATACTCTTTGACAGGGACTCACTAAGTAGCCCAGGGTGACTTGGAACTCAGAATCTAAATGTCTCAACCATGTCTGGTCCTAATAACCCTTTTTATCTCTACAAAGTTGGCAGTAATGACCCTTTGTTATTGCTGTGCCCAACTTTAGGAGTTTGAAGTTTCTCCCTTTCTTGAGCTAACTAAAAGTTATCAATTTTGTTGGGCTTTTAAAAGAAAAGCCACACACATACACACACACACACACACACACACACACACACACACACACACACACACACCACAGCACATGTCCGGAGGTCAGAGAACACTTTAGGGAGTTAGTTCTCTGCCTCCACCACATATGCTCCAGGGACGGAATTCAGTCATCAGGTTTGGCAGGAGACACCTTTACCATCTCGACAGCCTGGAATTTAGTTCTAAAAGGAGATCTAGTCTGCTTGTTTTAAATAGATGGATTCAAAATAAGAAAAGAAATGAGATTGTCTTTCATGAATTGATAAAGAATATAACCTTCAGTTAGATTAAGATCAGCACTATGATCTAATAAGCAGACCTTGGCATTTGGTTATTATTAAGACCCTATTATAAAGACCCTTGACTTCTCAGGCTGGTCATTTTCCTTCTTGCTTCTTACTTCCCTTATCAGAAGATAAAAGTGGAGTGGGCATGCTGGACAGACCATCAACCACCACGATGGGGTCTAGTGTGTACTGAACACTGCTATGAATGGGTCTCACATGTCATAAGGCACAAAAGTTGTAAAGTGATTGAGGGACACATGCCACAGCCAGAGGGGTCACTCTCACTGTTGCCCATACTTCCTTTTGTCAGGAATTAAGCTTACCCAGCATGTCAAGAAAACCCCAACTATAACGCAGGAAAGGGCCTTTTTGGTCTTGGCTGGTATCTCTCTGTAAAGGATGCTTTCTACCTTTACCACTGTCAGGTGGCCACTATTCCTGGAAAAAGCATCTTTCTGTCATCAACCCATCAAGTTTGCTTGGAGCAGTTTAGATTATTCTCAGTGTATGCTGGCTCCTGGCTGGCTGATGTTTACATTTGACTCATCATGCACCTCTAAGTGCCTCTGGGAGGTATCTGCAGAAGTTTAACTGAAGGAAGTGACCCACCTTGAATGTGGACAGCATCATCCATGATCAGGGAGGGTTCCAGAGTGGATAAAAAGGAGAATGGAGGGAGGAGGCGGAGCACTACCATTCCTTTGTCTCTGCTTCCTGACTGTGGATGCTATGCACCGGTTCCCCCTCCATGCTTTCCTGGACATGATGGCCCAGCCATTCTTCCCTGAGTTGCTTTAGTTAGGTCACAGCAATGAGAAGAGTCCTACTACCTCTGTTCTGAAGGGCTTGGTCAGGACAGGGGTGAGGGCACTGAAGGGCAACAGCAGCGAGCGGGCCAGTTATCCTCTTAGCTCGCTCCCTCTGGTTTGGGAACAGATTGCAACACATGTGCCCCCAAGGCCAAGTTCTAAGAGCCGTAGGATGATGTATCCGAGTCATTTCATCTCCACGACAGCCCTGGAATGAGTGTTATGATGCGTGCCGATCAGGGAGTGGAACTGAGTGTCAGGTCTGATGCTGGAACACAGAGCTCCTAACAGGCCAGTGAGAGCATAAAGCCTCTGGCGGTGCTCAGGATGCCCTTTGCCCAGTCCCCTGAGGATGACCTGTGCTCAGGGCACAATGGCAAGCCCAAGGCCTGCCAGGCCCTGTGCAAAGCACATGGGCAGCTCCCATTTCACCACATCATCCGGGGCCCTGGCAGCTCAGGGAATTAAGCCTGTAGTGTTGCTGCTGCCATGTACGTGTGGCTGTCACAGTGACTGGAGGGCAGTGCCTGGATGATGCTGTGAAACTTCCTTCCTTTCTCAGTTTCCACATGCCCTCTGTCCCACTTTTGTAGCTGTGGTCTCCCTCAGATGCAAACCACTTGTCCTGGATACATGCTGCCTCAGGCTCCTCTTCCTTTTAGCTTGCTCCCAACACACCCAGTTCTCAGTATCTCCAGAGGGATGAGCCCGCACCGTGGGTGCTCACCTATGCCCTGTGTCACCCAGGCCTCTCTCTCCAGGGCTCCATGCCCCTCTACCCAAATTGCTTTGGTTGGTACTTCCTATAGCCAGCAGGCCCCAGAGGACACACCTTATCTTCTCTAAAGTCTGTCTCTCTCTGGAAAGGACATCATTACCCCCTCAGACACACATACATGTAACAAAAATTAAGTTTAAAAAAAAAATCAGTCAGAACCTGGCATGGTGGCTCATGCTTGTATTTCCAACACTCAAAAAATCTGAGACTGAAGGATTACTATAAGTTCAAGGCCAGCCAGGGCCACAAGATGAGTGCCAGGCTAGCCAGGGGCTACAGAGTAAGGCCTTGTCTCCACACCCCCACCACAAAGTACTTGACATGAGTGACGTGACAAAGCATATGTGTTGGAGGTAAATAATTTGATATGAAATTATAATTTGATGTGATCTCAGCTATACATGGATATACAGAGCTATTTGCCAGAGCATGATGAGTGGAAAGCTATGGGTAATTGCTAATGATCTCCCTTTGAAAATTTTGTACATTATTATGTGGCATGGTGCGTGGGGGAGGGGGCGGAGGGTGGGGGAGGGGAGAGGGAGGGGGTGGGGTGGTGGTGGGTGCATGTGGGAACAGCTCTATGGAGATGGTTCTCTCCTCCCACTTCCTGCTCATTTCAGGGACTCAGGTTGCCAGGTCTGAGCAGCAAATGCCTTACACTGGCTGAGCCATGATTTTGTATCTCACTATGTAGCCCAGGCTGGCCTAGAACTCATGACACTCCTGCCTCTGTCTCCCAAACGCTGGGACTACAGTACCTGGCATATTTTTAAATAACAATGTGGTTAACTGAAAATAAGCCAGTAATTCTACCCTCGTCCTACCTCCATGCAGAATCATAGCAGACGAAGCTGATAGAAAGGGGTGCTGGTGGACTGCTGCCTGTCCCCACTGGTACTTACTGTATTTCAGTTCCCAGGTGCTTCAAGGAGATGTTCTGAAGGGCTGAGGGCAGGGCAGGGACGGGCTGCAAGGCAGCTGCTGTGCCCACAAAGCCGGTGGGTGTTTTCACAGGACACAGGAACTCCTCCAGCCCTGCCTCCTCTTGTTCTAGGGAGCCAAAGACAAGCAGTCAATACTGGCATGAACTAGCGTACTTTGGTAGCAATGACTTTGTCCTGGGCCATGGGCTCAGTTCTGACTGCCAGCATACAGGGTTACGACAACTGCTCACTTGATGCAGGCTAACAGCAGAGCAGCTGTGAAACTATCTGTTTTGCTGCTGCTGCCTTCCCAGAGACTCTTCACAAACATGCAGCCTGCAGTTTATGCTATTTCTAATAAGCCATTTAGAAGATGTCTGAAATGAACCAAAACTTGATGGGCCAAAGGGTATAATCCAGCATAGCTTGTAGTACCTTAAAGTGGAAAAAACATTTTCCAGGTTTTTTTGTTTATTTTTAGCATTGCATGTATGTGTGTGGAGGAGCATCTATACATGTTTGTGTGTGTATTAGACACACATGCTTATGTATGTGCTAGTGTGTGGTGGCCAGAAATGACATCAGATATCTTTCTTGATGTCTCTGCTTTATCTACTACTAACATGGGGTCTCTCACTGCACGCAGAGCCTGCTGATTAGGACAGTCTATCTATTCAGCTTGCTCTGGATCTTCTGCCTCTACTTCCCCAGGGCAGAATTACCAAGGCTAGGGCCACACCTGCAGGGTTTTTACATGAGTTCTGGGAATCTGGCTGCTGGTTCTCAGGCTTGCAGGGCAACCCTTTATCTAGGGGCCAGCACCCCAGTCCTTGACCTTGTACTCCACATCCCTCTTCCAAATCTGAAGCACTGGGCATTACAGGTGCATACCACCAAGCTTGGCTGGAAGTGAAGATTTCATAATCCAGGCTGGTTAAAACATGATGCTGCCACACAGCTGCCACTCATCTATGTAAAAAAATGTTGATGAAGGACACAAGAGTAGTGAGTAGCTGAGGCAGAAGGATTGCTGTGAATTTCAGGACAGCCTTTTCCTCCAGGGAACATAGGAATATACATGAAATATAATATTAAAAGGCAAGTGTCAGATCATAACTGGAGCTACGGTTGTTCTCAATTATACTGAAAAGAGACTATGCACAGATTAGGAATGTTGCCTAGATGTACAAGCTCTAGAATTCAAGGTTCCAATTCCAAAAAAAAAAAAAAAAAAAAAAAAAGAAAGAAAGAAAGGAAAGGAAAGAAGGAGAAAAAAGAAACAAACTCCTTGATCTTAAGAACTAGAGAGCAACTGGAACCTTCCCATTACTCTGCTGGTTATAAATTATGCAGATATGAACAAAATTTAAGATCAATTAGCAGCAAAGACGTCTAGCCAGCTATCATTTTACATCTAATCATCAGCCATTTGTCACAGGGCAGTTCAAAACTGTACCTGAGAAAAAGTCACTGGGTCTCAAGGGCTTCTCACCACTCACTCAAATGACGTGACCAGGTTGTTTTACAGCCGCACTGAACTGTTTGTACCAAGTCTCAGTCTCTTTAATCCTCAGTGTTTTTCTTGGACCAGTGTGCAGCATCAAGTGCTGGGGTCCTATCTGGGCATCACCACATATACCTTAATGGGATCTCAAGGCATAATATACCAAATGAGTCTCTTTAAAAATACCTGTTGCTTAGTGATGGAGAGATGGCTCAGTGGTTAAGAACACTAGCTGCTCTTCCAGAGGACTCTCAAGTTCCAGTACCCACATGACAGCTCACAACTGTCTATAACTCAAGCTCCAGTGGATCTGACATACTCACAAAGACATGTAGGTAAACACCAATGCATGTAAAAATTAAAAAAAAAAATGCTCAGTGATGGTGGTGCACACCTTTAATCCTAGGACTCAGGAGGCAGAGGCAGGAGGATTTCTGTGAATTCAAAGTCAGCTTGGTCTATAGCAAGTTCCAAGATAGCTGGAGCTACATAAACTACCTTATCTTGAAAACCCTATGATGTAGGTTTCATGCCTTCTGCCATGACAAGGGTTGTTCTTAATCAAGACAGTAAGTTGGTAAGAGGTTTAATATTCTTGGATAAAATATATATCTGAGTGCTCAGAGCACTGGCTGCTCTTTTTTCTTTCCCCTTCTTCCGTCTTTTTCCAATCCCTCCTCCACACCCCCTTAATCCCCACCCCAGCTTCCCACCCACACCCCTCCCCATCCACTCCTTCTTTCCCTCCAATCAGAAAGGAGCAGGCCTCTCCTCATGGGCTTGAACAAAGCATGGCACTTCAAGTTGAGGCAGAACTAAGCTCCTCCCCCTGCATCAAGGCTTGGGAGGTAATCCAGTAAGGTGGAAAGGGCTCCCAAAAGCCGGCTAAGCGCCAGGGACAGATCCTGATCTCACTGCTGGGGGCCTTACATACTGACCAAGCTATACACTGCCACCTAGATTGTTGCCATGGAGGCTCGCTAACTGTTGGTTCAGAGTTCATAAGCTCCCACAAGCTCAGGTCAGCTGTCTCTGTGGGTCCCTCCATCATGACCCTGACATACATACCCTCCCGCCCCTGGCTCATACAATCCCTCCTTTCTTTCTTCAGCAAGACTCCCAGAGTTTGGAGTTTGGTCCCAGGGCTTGGCTGTAGATCTCTGCATCTGCTTCCCTCAATTACTGGACAGAGTATCTCTGATGACAATTAGGGTAGTCACTAATTTAATTATAGTAGACGGCCAGTTCAGACACCCACTCCACCACTACTGCTAGGAGTCTTTGCTGGGGTCATCCTCGTGGATTCCTGGGGGGATTTCCTTTCACCACACTGGCTGCTCTTACCAGAAACCAGAGTTCAGCTCCCAGCACCCACCTGCAGCTCACAACTGCCTGTATCTCCAGCTCCAGGTGATCCAATGCTTCCTGGATCTAAAGGGATCACACTCACATGGGCAGATACAAATGCACACATATGCACACACATACACACACAGAGAGGCAGGGAGAGAGCGAGAGCGAGAGCGAGCGAGAGCGAGAGAGAGAGAGAGAGAGAGAGAGAGAGAGAGAGAGAGAGAGAGAGAGAGAGAGATAACCTTATGACTTTAGGGGTGGGGCTGGAGAGATGGCTCAGTCGTTTAGAAGCACTGGCTGCTCTTCTAGAGGTCCTGAGTTCAATTCCCAGCAACTGCATGGGTGGCTCACAACCATTTATAATGAGATCTGGTGCCCTCTTCTGTCCTGCAGGAATACATGCAGACAGAATACTGTATACATAATTAATAAATAAATCTTTAAAAAAACCAACCAAACAACATTTATCACCATGATGGTGACCTGGGAGGCGGGTAGGGTAGAAGTGGAGGCTGCCTTGGTCATCCAGGAAAACCTGTAATCACTTACACAATAGGAGTCACCCAGTGCTAATTCCCAGCATGCTCAGTCAACTGCACAGGCTGGTCAGCTGACTTGGCAATCACTCTCAAAGCCATTCCTCTGAGGCCTTCTTTCTACTGACTTTCTCCCCACACACGGCCTGGGCTTCCAGGAGGGCCGGGCGGAGTGAGTGAGGTGAAGCTGCAGGACATTGAGCTAAGGCACAGGAAAGGGGAAGAAGTCACAACATAAGTCCTGGGAAGCAGGAGCTGGGGCAGATTGCTGTTCTGAGAGATCAAGACAGCCCTTCCCTCCCCAGCCAGAGCAGACTCCCTGGGGGAAGAACTCTGAGTCGGGATGGGCCCGTGAGGGCTGGAGTTGGCTGGACCTGCATGAGGAGGGAGGGGCACAGAGCTGAGCCTGTGGACAAGGACCAGATGGGAAGGCCATGTGTAGGGTATGGCTAGGGGGTTTGGATCACGAGGGCATGTGTGTGTGTGTGTGTGTGTGTGTGTTATAAGTATATATGTATGTATGTGTGTCATATATGCATGCATGTATGTATGCATTTGTGTGTTGTTTGCTGCTTGGCAAGAGTCTGTAATACTAGACCTGCCTTTGGATGGAAGATCTGTGGCTAGGCCCTGTTTCCACACACAGGAGTCTGTGATCTGGTAGAAATTCCTTACACCAAAACAAACAAATGAAAACTCAGGAATGCTACCCTCTACCCTGTGTTCTTCAAGGTTAGAACGCTTGGAAATAGGAAAGGCTAGGGCCCTGGACTCCAACCCTTCAGATTTTGAACAGATTCATTATAAAATATCCTTACTCCTCAACCCTTTACTCACCCTCCTCTCCCTTATCCAGAGTAAACAAGAGCAGCTTCTGTCAGATGTCAGATCTTTGTGTCTCTTTAGCAGTGTTAGGTGTCCCCCCACCCCCTCTCCGCCCAAGATCAGCTCTGTGGCTATGCTAAACTGCTGTGTGTGTGAGTGTGTGTGTCTGTGTGTGAGTGTATGTGTATGTGTGTGTCTGTGTGTGAGTGTATGTGTGTGTGTGTGTATGTGAATGTGTGTATGTGTGTGCGTGTATGTGAGTGTGTGTATGTGTGTGTCTCTGTGTGTGTATATGTGTGTGTCTCTGTGTGTGTCCATGTGTGTGTGTGTGGTATCACCAATAAGGAAAGAGCAGCTTGGAGAGAATAAGCTCTGTGGTGAAGCCAAAGGCAGCCAGTGACATGAGCTCAGATGCAATTCAGCCTTTGGCCTTTTCACTGTGGCTCACTGGGACAGAACACTGTCCCTGAAAAGTGGGGGTGCCCAGAAGGCACCTCCTGCTACAGAGTGTACCAAAGGAGCAGGCACACACAGCAGCCTTACTACACCTGAGACCACTTCCCAACTGGAGACAGTTTGGACAGGCCAAGGCTATGCTCCTCTTCCTGAAGAAAGGCCCACAGTGAGAAAGCCATGCTAGGCTTATCCAGCAGCCCTCAGAGTTCTGGACTACTCCTGCACTACAAGGAAGTCCCTGCCTACACAAGAAAGGGTCTAGGTCAAGAGATAGCTGCAGAATGGCCCTCAGCTCTGAGGTTTTAACCTGTGGGAAGCAGTTTGAATCTTATGCTTAGCATTTCCTTGTCAAGGGGCCTCAGCTTCCTCTGCTATAAAATGAGAATAACACCGGGAAGACTAAGGGTTAAATGAGTCTACACATGGCCACACTAGAGCAGTGTTGGCAAATGGGAATTATTGGTGGCAGACATTTGTGAATGTTCCCTGTAATTATAGAAATCTGTCAGTTTTCCTCTGACTGTTCTTGGCTCTCTGGAGACCCACTGTATAAGTGAAGTACAAAATTAAGCTGTAGAGAACACGCCTCCAGATTGTCCAAGGGTGTGGCAGAACTTTTTTTTTTTTTTTTTTACAGTACCCAGCCTCTGTGACTCAAAGTCAGAAGTGGATCAGGAGGCTTGCACAGCCTCCTGCTTCCTCAGGAAGGATAAGGAGGGGCTGAGTAGGTCCACATGCTCCAAACAGCTAATCTAAGGCTCAGCAGCATGTTCTAGACTCCAGAGAGAAAAGGAGGCAGACACAGTGGTGCATGCTTATAGCCCCAGCATCCAGGAGCTGAAACAAGGTGATCACCGTGAGTTAAAAGCTAGCCTGGGCTACAGAGTGAGACTGAAGCCATCCTGAGCTACAAAGCAAGCAAGCAAACAACGGCCTCCATAGAGGTTTTTCTCTGTGTGCAGGCATATATATACATGTGATGTAGGAAGTTTCCCCTGGGCCCTGGGTCCAGCAGGGGTAGCTTCCTACAGGATGGAAAGGCTGACAGAAGACAAAGTCCTCTGCTCTTCCTGGGATACCATCACCACCCTGGCTATAGGGCCACCATGTGGCCTGTCCCATGAGAAAAACAGTGCTAGCCCGAGACAGGCCTAGTCACGTGTACTGAAGCGAAGCTATGGAACTAAGAACCTGGATCAGGTCTGGCCCAGCTGAAGAGGCCGAAGGTGTTCCACACGTGCCTTTGAGCCTAGTTCTTCACTTTTCAGATCAACACACACAGGAAGGGAAAGGGGCTCTCTCTGTCTTTGCTCTAAAGCTGACTATGGTGACTGTCACTCGGGGCTGCCTGGTGGTGTGATGGTGCTAAGTATGAGCTATAGCAGGACTGCTGCAAAGAAACCCTTTAAAAACCCTGCTTGACACTGTATGGCAGCATGAGCCTGGGATTCCAGCATCCAAGAAGAGGAAAGGGAGATCCAGGACAGCCTCAACTCCACAGTGAATTCAAGGCCAGCCTGGGCTATCTGAGACACTATATCATAGCACAAAAAAGGGGGGCGGTGCTTCTGAAAGAAGTTAATGACTATTCACAACAAGGAGTAGTTGTTATACATTTGTGTGGGTGGGTAGTGATAGCCCATTTGTGTGGGTGTACTATTACAGTGCTAATAACAGGTAGGTACTTTCAGGACAGCAATAGCATGTCTATGTCTATGCTACATGCACACATATGGGAAACACAGCATGAATATATTATCGTGACAGTGATATTACTACTGTGTACTACGGTGTGCATTACTGTGATAGTGTTAACATGCATGCTATGACAGTAACAGCATACATGTGTTTATAGATACTATGATGACAATAATAGCATAAACAATGTGTGTGTTACACACACATGCACACATATGATTAGTGTAGTTACCATGTACTAGGCCTGTGCACCTGACATTACATTTTACAGTCCTTTTCTTAGTCATAAAGTTCAATGTATCTACTCTCACATTCACTTTGCAAATAACTACTGTGCCAGGCCGGACACTAAGGACTAGGGATACAGGTGACAAAGAAATGGTTCCTACTCTTAAGGGCTAGTGGGTGGAGACTAACGAGGACACTGGTAATCAGAGCACCATGTGACAAGTCTCCTTGCAATGTTTAAAAATGTGTCAAGGACTTATACTGACTGAGTCTAGAAGGCAAAGTCCCAGAAGGCATTTGTGAGCTAACATGACCATCGCCTTACAGAATGAGCAGGGATTTATCTAGCAAAAGAAAGGGACATGAGGACTTCCTTCCAAAGCATGGGCACAAGGTGGGCACTGAGGGGCTGGCAGGATTGGGATGGGGTTTGCAGGACAAGCCCTAGGCAGCATGTAAGAACCTGCCCATCTGGGCAGGTTTTCATTTAGAAAGCCCACTTAGACTACAGGGCTCAGACACAGGCCTTGATCGGGGACACTATCAAGGAAAGGATGCTAGGGTTTGCTAGCTGAGAGACCTAATCTAGGGAATGGCAGTGAGGGGACCTGGAACTGACAGATAGTTTAGGGGGTCAGGGGCTTGGGGCAGTGGTTAATTGGACTGGCTAGCAGAGGCTGAGGAAGGGTGGGGGTATGGCCTGCTGTTGTGAAAACAAGTGGGAACACAGACAGGGTCATCTACCAAGGGAGAGGAACTCTCATAGGCAGGTGTGCTCAGTGCTGAACATAAGAAGCTCTACCCTGGCTAACTAGCCTGTCCATTGAAGTTGTGGCATTGTGGATGCTGGCTCTGTACTTGCAATGGCAGCTGTGGGGTGGCCCTTCTCCATGCTGAAATCTATTAGTCATGCTTCTAGTCACAGATATGGAAGGAGAAAGTGTGACTTACAAGTTTCTCCATGTTGGAATATTCTACAGCTTACAGCAAGTCATGAGGGCTCATGTTTATTGTCTTAGCACTAGGGAGGCTGAGGTAGGTGCTGAGCACTTTGGGGCTAGTCTGGGTTACACAGCAAGAACATGTCTGTCCCCAAATCCAAGGGCAAAGATGATATTTTGGTGGCAGAGTGCTTGGCTAGTATTCCTGAGGTCCTAGATTCAACTCCCAATAACCAGACACACACACACACACATACACACACACACACAGAGCACACAGATAAAAAAAAAAACCTCACATGTAGGCACTATGGGACAAGAATTTTGATCTCCGAAAACATCAGGGTTAAAGTAACAGGTGCACCAAATCATTACAAAATACTCAAGAAGCCACTACCCTGCACCTTCTCACTGATCTTTCTCACAACTCTGGGCAAGTGTAACTTCTTGAGATGTCCCAGGGACATCACAATGTTCTACTGAGTTCTGACCACATGCAGACATTGTTCTAAGCATTTGAGGTATATGGATTCAGCTAAGCCCAGAAGAGTACTAAGATGGGTATAATTTATTCACCTTATTTGGTAGAGAAGAAAACAAGCTCAGGCAGGTTTGGTAACTTGCTGGAAGTCACCCACAGCTAAGACCTGAACTCAGGTAGCCTGCCTCAGAGCCCATGTTCCAGTCCTAACCAAGCCTATATTCCATTTCTGGTTCTCCTTCTTGGCAGAGGGCCCCTCCCATGCTCCTGGGAAAGGCCTGGCTGTCAAACACTTGGGTATTTGGCAAAGCATCCCATTGGTACCTAGCTTGAGGTGCAGGATGGGCCCATTCGCAGAGAGGCCCGTGGCAGAGGTGCCAGGAAGTGCAGGTGGGCTGTTGTGGAACTCCCAACGCTTCATCTGCAGCTGCTGTAGCCAGTAGAGCATCACTTGTTTGGTGGCAGCCTGAGAAGCACAAACATTAGTTAGTAAGGTCCCAGGCCTGCAGGGTGGTGCCAGGCATGGCCTCAGAGATCACAGATATTTAGGAACACCACTGCATGTCTGCATCCACTTCCGTGACATCACAGAACAGAACCAGGCTCCAGTTTCCTGCTTATGGGTCCTCAATTCTCCATACCTCTGTTTCCTCAATTGTTTTGTAGCAACCATACTATTGATTTTATAGAGTGGTTATGCATAAAATGGGGAATAAAGTGCTCAGCACAGTGCCTGGCACACGGCAGGTGCACAAATGCATTAATTGGACAGAGAAAGGGAGGTGCCATGAGAGAGGAAAGAGCTTTGAATTGTGACCTGGAGGAGCCCAGCGACCACCACTCTCCTAGTGTGATATCTCCAAGTCCTTGCAGCCTTTCTGTGGCAGGGAAGTAACCCCACCTATTGCAGGAATACACCAACTCATGACTATGAATGGGTGCAGGAAAGCTACACACACACTGTGATAACATGGTAGAAACCAGCACCACTCCAACAAGTTAGCAGTTTATGTCAGTCTAAATTAGTTTCCCAGCTGATAGCCCACGGCTGTCTTTACATCCATCGGCTTGCAGGATCTTCTAGGAAGAAGGTAGGAGTGACCAGCCCCTTTCACAGAGGGAGGTACAAGTGGTCCAGGCATGTACTGGCTATGTCATGCTGGCCCAAGAACTAGGTCTTTCAGTTGTAGATAAGAACTTTATTTTACACATACTTTTCTAGGGATGGGCTTATGAGGATGCAGATGACGGGCAGCTCACTGGAGTAGACAGTGAGCCTCATGGAGCTGTTCACAATCAAGGCTATAAAAGAACGGCAAAAGGCTACAGAACAACAGAGACAAGCTCACTCATTTAAGAGGGCCACAGATGAGGTGTGACCTGGGTGAGGAGAGAGGGTGGTCATAGTGAGCCTCAGCTGTCAGCATGACACAAACTAAGAGTCACCTGGGAAAAGAGAACCTTAACTGAAGAACTGTCCAGATCAGACTGGCCTGTGGCCATGTCTATGGTACAGGAGAGCCTAGCCCACTGTGGGTGGTACCATCCCTAGGCAGGTATGTGGGCTATACACAAAGGGAGAAAGTGGCTCGCTTCACATGAAGTGTTCCCTTATGGTCTTTGCTTCAATTTCTGCCTCCAGGTTCCTGGTTGAGTTCCTGCTCTTTGGCAATAGACTGGTATGTGTAAGTAAGCCAAATAAACCCTTTCTTCCTCCAAATCACTTTTGGTTGTGGTGCTTTTCAAGGCAACAGAAACCTGACTAGAACAGGGGTACTTCTATGAGAGTCTCTTGGCCTCTTATGCAGACATCAGTAAGACAGAATGATAGCAACCAGTCTCTTCTTTTCATACTGCCCCCCAAAGTGTCAATTGCTCTTAGGCTTCATCATGACCCGATAATCTCCAACCAAACACAGCACCTCATTTTATTCCTTAACTCATTTGACTTGTTCACACTGAGCAACCATTCTATGTCAGAAGCTCTGCTAACACCGGAGACCCTGTGACAGACCAGTATGCATGATCTTGGTTTACACTGAGGTTCATGAGATAGCCTTTAGATCTTCTGACCAGAGTTTACTTCAGATAACACAGACCTGGGTGCCCCACTGTTTCTTCACCCCGAAGTCTCTCTCGCCTGTCAGCACTATCCCAATCACACAACCAGCCAGTTATCATCTACTGGTCTAACACCCATGGCCACCTGCATCTGTGTTTTCTCCAGGGCCACAGCTCCTGCTCAGTCATCATCTCTCCTGGCTACTTTCTGATGGGCCCTCAGACTACCGGTTTCCTCTCCCCCAATTTGTTCTCTGTCCAACAGGCAGGCAGAGTTCCCAGAGCTCTCTAATCTCATTATACCCCCTTAGCTTACGGCTTAGTCAAGCTCTGCAGCCTACTGGACAAAGTTGAGGCCCTGGAGCCTAATTCACCAGTGTCTCCCCTTCACCTCCATCTTTTGAGGTCCTGTGTATACCAGGCTCCTGGGGCTTGCCTAGACACTCGTTACACTCTGTTTGTTTTCCCATCATTGCTCACAGGCTCCCTCAGCATCATTGCCTTTATCATTTGCGCCTCAAAAATCCCGTCATTCCTCCCATTTGAGTGATGCCTTTCTGAACAGCCCCCCCTCCTCATTTGGAGGAGCTGATTCCTCCTATCACCACATTCTTCCTGTCCAAGCTCATCACAGTGTCTCTGTAAGGTATTTCAATATGCCAGCCAGTTTTACTATCACACCTTATGCTGTTCGAGAATAAGCAGTAGAGGCAAACAAGTCAGACTTGTTCCACACCCCAGAGTCTAGCACAGAGCCAGGCATATGTGTAGATTAATGGAACAGTAAAAACCATGTGCTGAGAGGCTCTGTCCACAGCGCTTGTCTTGTGAAAGGAACAGAAGACGTAAGGCCCACATGACCTCTAAAATGTTCTTTCTGTCCTTAAATCTGAGTTTCCATTATTTTAATATAGCATCCTCCCTCCCCGACCACACACAGAGCCCAGTCAACCAGCCACACCCTGCAAGGAAAGGAGAACAAAAACATGTGGGCATCCCTGTGTCTGGACATAAGGGGGCATAGGGAGATGGAGCCAAGGCAGTGAGGAGGAAGACTTCATCCTTGCATGCTTTCTGAGCCTCAAGAATGTCTTCCCAGTTAGTGACAGGACACTTCTTCCTCTTACCGTGGTAGGTACATATGTGTTTATTCAAACAACAGTCACTAAGGACTCACCAGTTCAGACATGCCCGGATGAACAATCTAGACTGATCACTAAACTTACAGATTTCCTTTCCTAACCCCTGCCCATGTCTGCATTCACTCCCCTTGGCCAAACCACCAAGACATGATTCAGATCCGGCCTCAAAGAATGCAACACTATCTTGACTGCTTCAGTACCCAGGAAGTGAAGGAAATGGGGTAGTTAGGAACCACCAAAGTAAAGTTTTGATACAGCACAGATTCCAAAAGTGGACCACATAGTTGTAAATGGCTGCTCTGAGCCATACCCTTTAGTCTATGACTCGGTTTCTTGACCCATAAAATGAGTTCCTCACCCTTGCCTGTAAGAAGGCAATAAGGAAACTGCGTGAAGGCTCTGTGAGAAAGTTCCTGGATCTGGGCACGCGGTGATAAGTAATCACTGCCCAGGTCAATTTACAGTGATCATACATCGACTCTGAAAACTCGCTAAATCTGGAAAAGAGAGAAAAGTTCCATTTACCTTGAGGGTAATAACCCTGTTGGGAGTCTTGACTTCAAAAGTGCCCTCCTCCTCAGCGTTGGCCTTGCAGTCAAAGACTGCACTGGAGAGGTCGATACTGTCCAAGGGGTTAGCATCCTGTGCGGTGCGCGAATAATACAGGTGGCACTTTCTTTCATCGTAGAAAAACCAGCGGCATTTCCAGCCTTTGATGGGCCCTTTGCCGCCAAACTTACTTAAATACCCACAGAGTTTCTTGGGGACCATGTCTAGGGGCCGGGCGCAGTCCTCTGAGTCTCCGGGAGGCACCACCTCTGGCTCCCTGGCCGAGCTGGGAGGAGTGCACTCGGGGGCGTTCATCGCTGCTGACCCACAACACCCGCCAGCAGCACCGGAATCTCGGAGATCCAGCGGACACCTGGGAACCGGCGGACACCTGGATGGGGCGGAGCTGGTTCGGCCCGGCCCCCAGAAGAAGGCGGAGAACCCCAGTAGGCTGCGGAGAGAGAGCCTTAGACACAAACTGCAAACCCGGCTCCCAGTGACAGGCTCCGCCCCCATCACCCGAGGACCCGCCCTAGGACACGCCCCCGCCCCGCCCACACACCCTACTTCCTGCTCCAGCGTCGTCGGCCATGTTCGCTGCGTGTCGTGTGTTGTGTGTGTTGAGCCTTCAGTTTAAAGATAAGGTGACTCTGGGGTGCTTTAGTCGTGGAAGGGATGCGGGAAGATAAGCCGCCCTCTGGCTACGGGGCCGTGGGCTTTGCGCGTTAGCCCAGGAGGATGGCGTCCTCTACGCCGCCATCCTATGGGTGCCGCGCGAGCCACAGTTGGACGGCGCATCGCGCAGCCATTGGCTGGGTGGACGCGGGCGGAGAGGCTGTTTCCGGCGCTGGGAGCTTTGGAAGGGTTCTCGGTCACCTCCAGCTTTCCCAGCAAAGCCTCTACCGCCTCTACCGCATTCTCCTATCCGCTCTAGTCGCCTTGCCTCGGGCGTCCTTACCCTGCTGCAGTTGCGGGAAGCCAGAGCACGTGTAGGAACGTAGCTGAGCTTGAAAAGGACCCAGGATCCAACCAACTCCCTTCACTTGTTGCCTCAGTTTATGGTCAGGGTTATTAATGGAGCAGAGTATGGCAGTGGCGACCGCACTGAGTACCTGTGTACTTTTTCTGATTTCTCCAGGGTCGAGGGACTTGCTTTACCAAGGTTTTCTCATGTTAGGAGGTATGGTGCTCACGCCTGCCCTTGTCTCCACGATAAGAACAGATTTGTGGGGGCGCTAAGGAGCCACAGTGGGAGAGGGTGTTTTATAGACGGGAAGATTACAATCAGCATGTCTTCTAAATGTCAGGGAGATCTCTTAATTTCTCATCTCAAACCAGCATTGACTATCGTACTTAATTTTCTGTTCACAATTTTACATTTTTCTAAGAAATTACTCAATACTTAGTTTCCATTCTAATAAAACTTGATTCACATCCAATCTATCTTTAGAACTGTTTTTGATATTATGCAGGAAGCTTTGAATACAACAGGTAGAAACGGGTGAGTCATCAATAAATGTTAGCTGTAATTAAAGGTCAGTAAACTAGACAGCAAAGCAGTAAGCCACCAAGTAGCAGAATTCACACCACTGAAAACGGGAAAATACTGCAATTTCAATATTTTTTTTAAAAGATATGACCTTGTATAGCCCAGGCTGGCCTCAATCTTACTATGTTGCCAAATACGACTTTCAATTTTGAATAGTCCTGTTATGGACAGATGAGGCACAGCAATATGTAAAGACAGAAGCCTGGGGAGTCCTCTTAAACTTTTGGGACCGCAATTCACATAAAACTGAATCCTTGACTTTATTGCAGAAAAAGGACTTGAAGCAGAACTGGAGTTTATTCAAAAGGCACAGAGGAAAACAAGGCTCAGCCCAGAGCATGGGTATGGACTTCTCAAAGTAGAACTTGTGTGTTTTAGCACTAGCCATATATACTATTTTGGTGGCTTCAAGTGACATCTCCAAGGATTGCCAAGAAAATTTACTTTTGCCCTCCTTTTTGATAAATAGGAGTGTAGGGTGGTTCTGGAGGTACCTTTTCTGGAATTACAAACTGATAAGATCATAATACATTCTAGTTGCAGGACAGCATCTCTTACCTCAAAGGGGATTTCTAATGAGATTCCTAAAAAAAAAAATGCAGGCTTGGGCTGAAGAGATGGCTCAGAAGTTAAGAGCACTGGCTGTACTTCCAGAGAACCTGGGTTTATTTCCCAGCACCTACATGGTGGCTCACAATCACCTATAATGAGTTCTGTTGTGCAGGCATACAGGCAAAACGTTGTATACATAATAAATAAATCTTCTAAAAAAGAACTTTAAAAAAATTGCAGGCTTAGGTATAAAGGCCTGAAGCAATTGTTCATTGTTTGGGATTCTAAGCAGGCAAGATACTTCAGCCAGACTCTGGAGTGAAGGGCTGCTTTCTCTTCCTATGTCCTAGTCATTTCCCCAGTCTTCTTATCTTGCCACCCTCTTGTTCCTACCTCCCAGAGCTGAGATTATAGGTGTGCACTTTCATGCCTGGAAGACAGGGCTTTAGCACTAGCTTTCAGTTTTTGTAAAGGTGGATAGAAAGGACACCTCCCCTCAAAAAAAAAAAAAACAAAACAACAACAACAACAACAAAAAAAAAAACACTACAATACAGAATGCTGTAATGAGACTGACTTAATAGAGAATATCCAATCTCTGATGTTCCAAGTCAGGAAAATTTTTGATTTTCACAAAGAATTATGCAAAACATTTTTATCACAATGACAGGAATTTTGAAAACAGTTTAAAAAAGTTAATTTTGGGCTGATAAGGTAGCTCAGTGGGTAAAGATGCTTACTGCCCAAGCTGAAGACTTGAATTTTGTCCCTGGGCCCTAAGTGGGAAGGAGAGGACAGACCCCCCCAAAGTTGTCATCTGACTATTGTGCATGCACACACACATTTTTTAAATTAAAGATGCTAATCACAATTGACTTTACTTCAAGCTTTTGAAATAAATTCAAATTCTGTGTGCAACTAGAGGCAATGGGGACATAGCCCTGGTGAATAAAGTGCCTGATGCACAAGTGTGATGAATTTGAGTTCAGTCCCGGGATCCCACAAGGTAGAAAGAAAGAACCAACTCTTATAAGGCCTCCAGACAAGTCATGCTCCTTTGTACACCCACATCCACCTTCCCACCCACATCCACCTTCCCACCCACAGGTTAATTACTCAAAAAGGTAGATAGACAGGGCCACTATAAATCATTTGATGGGGAGAGTAAAAGCCAATAAAAACTGTTCTTACTAAATCTATCACTTTCAGGAAGTTATTAGAGTTCATAGACTCTGTCACAATTTTAGCACCAAGGACAATAAGCTGTAACTTTTGGGAAGCTAATTTCTCTAGATTTTAGTTTTTTCATTTGTAAAATAGGCCTCTAGATGGCAGAAAATCCTGCCCCCCACCCTTTTCAAAACAAAGTGGGTGAACTTGGATGTTGTTCTAAGTGAAGGAAGCAGAGGGCTAATATAAATCTTCAAGCTCCACTCCTGAGACAGCCAGGGAACCCTACCTCTCTCCCTGTGCCCTTGGCAAGCGTTAGGCATTGTTAAATTGCTGTTAGTGATTATGATATTCTGTTTATATTTGTAAGCATTTCTGTAATAAACACATTGAGGGTGGGTAGGATGACTTGACTTCCTAATTAGAAGTATTGACTTCTCTGCTACCCAAGTTATTTCAGACAAAAACTATTAGTCAAATAGCCAACCCAACTCTCTTCATGCCCAAACCAGCCATCTGGAATGCTCCATGGACACCTTGAGACAACTGGCAAAAAGAAGACTGCAGCTGTCAGCACTTAGGGTTTGGGGCGGAAGGAACACAAGTTCAAGGATAGCCTAGGCAGGCTATACTGAGTTGTTTTGTATTTGCTTTATCCCCTTCTATCAAGAAGGAAAAAAGGGCTTGAGAGACGGCTCAGTGGGTAAAGCACTTACCTTGAAAATGTAAAGATTGGAATTTGGGTTTCCAGGACCCATGTAAAAATAAAAAGCTGGGTAGATGTGTCTGCCTATCACCCCAACACTTGGGAGGTCCAGATAGGGGATCTCTGGGGCAAACTGCCGGAATGTGCATGCTCAGAGTTCAGTGAGTGATAAGCCTTAATAAAATAAAGTGGAGACAATGGATGGGCATCAGCTTCAGGCCTCCACAGGCACAAGAACATGTATGTACACACACACACACACACACACACACACACACACACACACACACACACGCGAGCGCGCGCGCGCACACACACACACACACACACACACACACACGAAGAAAGGATTGTCACAGATCACCCTGGCTCTAGAAGTCACAATTCTAGTCAGGGCTGTCTAAAATGCTTCATACTGGGCTTTTGTGGTGACAGCCTGGACAAACCATCTTAGCCAGAGGGGAAACACTTCTCCTGGCCTGCAATTGGTTCAAACACTTCTTGGAGTATATAAGCAGATAAAGGCTTGGAGGTGTGACTCAGTTGTAGAGCATCTGTCTGGCAAATGTGCACATGCATCTATACACACAAGAGCCTGGGTTCAGGCTCTAGCACCATGAAATATCAATACCCTCAAACAATCAAGGGATCATACATAAAATGATTGAGAACTTTAAAGTTTTCTTTTTCATTTCAGTTACATGTATGTGTCTGTATGTAGACATGTGCACTTGAGTTGTAGATGCACCCAGAGGCCAGAAGCATTGGATTCCCTGGAGCTGGAGCCATAGGTCGGAGTGAGCTGCCTGTTATGGGTGCTGGGAACTGAACTTGGATCCTCTGCCCTTAGCTGCTGGGCCAATCTCTTCAGCCACCCTTAAGAGATTTAGAACTGGGGGCACTCATCAGTTGGTAGAATGACTGCCTAGCATGCCCAAGACTCTGGGTTCAGAGTCCTGGCCGTGGCTTCCATTTTCAGTATTACATAATCCGGTCATGGGAGGACATTTCTGTAATCCCAGCAGCTGAGAGGTGGAGGTCCGGGCATGGGGAAGCTCAAGGTCATCCTTAGTTACAAGGTGAGTTTGAAGCCAGACTGGAGTATAGCAAATTCTATCAACAACAACAAAAAAATGTATGTCTCAGCCCACACCCCATGGCACAAGCATAAGGACACAGCCTAGAATAGCTTCATCTTCATGGGAGGGTTGGAAAGAATAATGCAGGCTTCTCACTTTCTGTGGGCCAAATTATGTCCTTGCTTTAAATTTGTAAGAAAGTCTGTCCCCTGGTGCCTCAGAATATCACTGTAATTGAAGATAGGCTTTAAAGAGTTATGTTACATAAAATAATATGAATGGCCTTATGAAATTTGATTAGAAAGCACACACACAGAGGGCAGACTGTCTGAGGACACAGGAGAAGACAGCCATCTGCCAGACAAAGGGGGCCTGAGACTTCAACCTGACTCCAGACTCCAGAACAGTGAAGGAACTGGCACTCACAAAACCACACACACCCTGATCAATGAAGAATACTTCTTGGTAACTCATGCCAGGAACACTTAAAATGGCTTAGCACACCCAGAAAATTTCTTGGAAGCCATGTTGAATAAATATAAATATGAGTCATATTACAAAACCTAGTTTAGAATATTCTAAATTAATCTCCAAGTTGGAGAGGTTGAATGGATTCAATGGCAGAAACAGAGAAGGCAGCAGGAGGTGCACTCGGCGCTGTGCAGCTGCATCAGCTGTGTTCCAGGATGAGAAGAAAGCTTCCAGGAGAATTTTGTCCAGACAAAAAAATGGAGTGCCCAGTCCTACAGCTTCTTGGAATGGAGCCAACACTGAGCCAGAAGGACCCATGGCTGAACATCCATAGGTTCTAATTTACAGAACCATGCTGTTCATATACCCTCAGCTATTCCTGTTGCATTTTGTGTGGATTAGATCTGTAGGAGACAGAGGTCTAGGTGGCATCCCACTCGTAAGGCCATCCCCATTGTGGTCCAAGCTGAGAAGGAGCCATCTGCAAGCCAGGGCCCTGAGCTGTTGTCTTTGGTCCTGGATTCCCGAATTCCTGAACAGGAAGACAGAAAGAATGAATACCAGTTGTCTAAGGCGGGACAGGGCAGAGATACAAACAGAATTACTAAAGCCCCGAATAGTAAAATTTGCACCCAACTGCCCCTACTATAAAGCAACAGCAGAAGGGCCTGCTATACAAGTCCAAGCTGTGGTGCTCATGCTTGGTGTCAGGAAATCTGGTGTCCAGAATTCTGCTTTTCACTGAACCCCCACCTCCCACTCCACCTGCTGCATTGAATGCTACATCTACTCCAGGGAAAAGAGCTGTATGTTTAGGGACAGTGGGAAGGGTCCCTGTTGATCTGGAGATATGGGTTGTTCCCTGTTCTAACGTATGCATTTCCAGTCGTTAATGTCAAAATACCATCATGCTCCCCCAAGCCCCTTCCACTGTGTTATAGCTGTAAACAGGAGCTTGTCAGAAAGCGACACCCTGTGGCCTTTGTGGGTATTGTTGTCTCACAAATCTTTTCTAAGTACTTGAGAGCAGCCTCCTGTAATCTATCACCCACAATGCATTCCAAACAGGTCACTAATTTGATCCCTTTAACCTTTTAGTATATTTTTACCCCATTTATTTAGTGAAAGCTAGAGAAACTTTCTATCCAAATCACGTTTCTGTTTAGAATTGTATTACATGTATTAATAAAGAATCTAATTTAGTTGAGTTTTGTGGCACATACCTTTAATCTCAGAACTTGTTGGGGGGGGCGAGGAGCAGAGGCCGGCAGAGCTCTCTGGGTTCAAGGTCAGCCTGGTCTATTTGAGTTCTAGGGCACCCAGTGCTACTGAAATGCCTAAAGTAATGCCATCTGATTTTGACTCCATTTTGTGATTGTTTAGACAATTCTTAGCTCTCTGTATCCCTCCCTGAAATGGGCACAGCCACCTTGGCCTTGACTGTGGTTCAGATGTATGAAGCAAAATAAAGTAAGCATGAGCATAAAAATGTAATGTTATGCCTAAAATAATTACTATATAGTTCACTACACAGACCTGTCTGAAAAGAACCAAGAAAAATATAAGCTTCGGATTATTTGAAGTTATCTTTTTTAGGAATACCATACATGTGTGTGATTATACAGTAGTATTGAAAGTATGTTTACAACTATTAGGAATATCACTTGCTTTCTAATATATCTATTTTTTCAGTATTATCATTTTTATTTCAGTTTTTTGTTGTTACTGTTTAGAGACAGGGTTTCTCTTTGTAGCCCTGGCTGTTCTGGAACTCGCTCTGTAGATCAGTTTGGCCTCGGAATCACCGAGATCCTCCTGTCTCTGCCTCCTGAGTGCTAGGATTAAAGGTGTGAGCCACTACTGCCTGGCTGCTTCAAAATTATTTTTATCGTGTGTGTGTGTGTGTGTGTGTGTGTGTGTGTGTGTGTGTGTGTGTGAGAGAGAGAGAGAGAGAGAGAGAGAGAGAGAGAGAGAGAGAGAACACACATGGAGGGGAATGGGACCTGCAGAAGTCATTTTTCTCCTTTCTATCATGTGGGTCTCAGGGATTGAAGTAGGTCATCAGACTTGGCAGTAAATGCCCTAGTCCACTGCACATCTCACTAGCCCCCTCCTTCCTTCCTTCCTTCCCTCCTTCCCTCCTCCCCTCCCTCCCTCCTCCTCCTCTCTCTCTCTCCCTTGCTCTCTTTCTCAGTGGCTGTAGAAACCAGAGGACAAGAATCAGCACACTCTTTGTATGTGTGCTCATGACGTGATGGACCTCAGAGGGCAGGATGGGCTCCCTGTGATACCTGGCAGGACCTTGGATCAAATGGTGCTTCCATCAGTCAGATCTCATGACTGACTGGACATAATGGAAATTTAGTTTCTTGTGTGAACCACAGCACTTAGCCAGAGAATCTTGAAAAAAACTTCTTGTTCTTGTACACATGAACATACTTCCATTTTATATTCCATGTTGAATTCTGAATATGAAGTAAATTCTTCAAGAAAAACTTAACGTGAAGTTATTTTGTATTATATATATATACACAGTCTATTTTACACTTATTCATCTGTTTATTACGAGTGTGTGCATGCCATGACACACAGGCGGTGGTCGGAGGACAGCCAGCTTCTTTCAGTGTAGACTCTGGTGATTAAACTCATCTCAGCAGGCTTCACAAATGCCTTTGCCTACTGAACCATCTTGCTGCCCCTAGGGTGTATTTTTTTTTTTTTTAAAGGCAGGGCTTCATGTAGCTCAGGCTACCTTTTCTACAGTCAAGGAATGACCTTGAATTTCTGATCCTCCTTGCCTCTCTCAAATGCTGAGGTTACCACCATGCCCAGCTTATTTGTCTTTTTAGGTCTTTTAGTTTTTTTCTTTCTAGTACTGGAGATTGAACCCAAGGTCTTACATATGCCTGGCAAATGTGCCACGGAGCCACAATCTCTGCCCTTTTGTGTTTTAAAGAATAAGAAAGTGTGGAATACTTTTATATTAAAATCTAGACTTCATTTCATTTCACAAAACACTGAAAACTCTGGACTTGTGTGTTTTATGTTCTTGGTCTGCTTTGCAAGAAATGCAGTAAGGCCATTTTCTGAGAGAAGATGGGAAGTCCTTGGTTTTGAGGTAGTAGGAACCCTCAGGTACTCATTTCACCAGTGTTCAAGCTCTCTTGTTGTATCCCAGGTGAGCTTTGAACTCTCTTAGAAGTCAACAGGAAGGGGAGCAGTGCTGTACCGTGAGAGAACCAGCCGGGCTGTGGCTTCATGTCTCAGTCAGCTCACATCCCAAAAGTCACTTCTGGCTTTCTGGGATCCCAGGACTACATGTAGACTGCGTCTGTGCTGTTCACACATGTTGCAAAGCTACTGGGCAGCTGTATATGATAATAGATGTATATGATGGTAGTGGTACAGTGAGACAGGACAGGCTGGCTTGCACACAACTTCACACTGTTGTTTTCAGGTGAAGACTGAAAGCCACAGAGTAACAAAAGTCATTGCTGTAGTGCTCACAACAGCAAGGCAGTGGTCCTATCTGAGTTCAGGGGCTGGTGTGCGGGTGGGGGACGGGACTCCAGTTTAGATAGAGCACTAGCTGGAAATGGCCACTTGGATGTGGAGATTAACAAGGAGCTCACACCTTGGATGCTACAGAGCTATCCGTGCAAAGAATTCAGAGGAGACAGCGATAGTGGAAGAAAGGTAGTTTATTCTAGAGAAAGAGTGCTTCAAAGCAGACAGGTCAAAAGACCACTGTGCTCTGCATTCTTTGTGGGCTGTAGACAGTTTTCTAAACTCTCTACAATAAGCAGCCTTTCCCAAGAGACTGTTGTATGCAGGGACAGACAGCCGGCTCGCACAGGAAAGTGAGATGGCATATCATCATTCCGCATCAGAACACCTTCTGCAGGGCAGGAACTCTGGAGCCAGCGTCAGAGAACCTGCAGTACTGCCTTTTGGTTAACCCAAGACACCACCTCTTCTTCCGGGGCCAAAGACATGACTGGGGTCCCATTCTTCTGACTAGTAATTAAAGGCCTCAGTTTCAAGGCTTGTTGACTGTGGGGGAGTGGTCTGCTGGTACCTTCCAAGCCAAGAATCCTCACTAGCTATTTAATTAACATCTATGGCATGGCAGTCTGCAGTCTCTCCATTGTGAGACCTGTTTACTAAATCAAAAGCCAAAGCAAGTGTCTTTCTGGAATTCGATTGTAGCTTGCACTTTGGTTCCTTTGGAGAGATTTTAGATCTGTTGCTATAATGAAATACCCAAGGCTGGACAGGATTATTTAGTCAGGCCATACCCACCTTTCTTTGGTGGAACCCAGAGCCCTAAGCATGCTGGGCAAGGGCTTTATCTCTGAACTATACCCCCAGCCCTGAGTGTAGCTTCTGAGAGAACAGAGACAGCCCTGCCCCTTCATCCTATTCTGACCAGTTTCATCTCCACTTATGTGCTACCCTGTTAAGGAGCTGGTACTTTCTTTCATACAGGTGGCCACCAAGGCTGAGTCAAGCATCTGTTGTGACATCTGCCTCAGAGTTGGGTATCAAAACTGGTCAATGCAGATTTGCCTCGTTCTCCCAAGGGCCCTCAAAAGCATATATGTCCTGAGGCTCTGGATCTCCAAGGGGCCTTGTTAATCTGATAGGCATGGCTCCAAGCTACTGGCTGGCCTCTGTTTCCTTATTGTCACTAGGCCTGGGCCAGAGGTTCTCAGTCTGGAGCCTGGATCCTTAGGACATGCCCCAGGGCAGTCTCTGAGGCCAGAAACTCTATTGTAACACTAAGATGAGTTTGCATTTCAATAGAGTTTAAGATAAATAAGCATAATGGGTTATCTAGCTGCTTTGTGTGTGTGTGTGTGTGTGTGTGTGTGTGTGTGTGTGTGTGTGTGACACAATTTGAAGAAGTTGTAAAGGGAAGACAGACAACTGGTGGGTGTGTTGACCTACCTCTCTGGCTGTGTGACCCATCCTCTGAGCTGAGAGCTTTTTATCTTGTAGAGGGTGGTCGAGAGTTAAATGCCTTCAGACAATCCTTAAAATCAGAGCCACTATTGTATGTTTCTTGGCCAGTGCAACCTCCTGTGCAGGAATGAACAACAGAGCTGGACTTCCTGTGGGGTTCTGTGTCAGAGATGTTCACTTGAGCTTAAGAAAGGCAGTCAGTGTGACAACTGAGATCCCACACCAGGCTGGAAAGCTTAGAATGATCCCTGAGCCAAGCTGGGCTCACTGGCTCTAGGAACCAAACTGCTATTTCCTCCTCAGGAAACTTCTTCTGGCCCTCCACTTGATCAAGGTGGTTAATGTGTTTTGTTTTTTCAAATGGAATTGTCATTTTGTTTGTGCTTAATCTACACATTCATTTGGCTTTTCCATGAATTTTCTCACCGTGAGCTGTTCCCTGAGTTTCAAATCCCAAGACTTCCCATTTTGGAAAGAGTGGGCATTAAAACCAACAGGATTTCTTTTTCCCCTTTTATTCATAAAAACAAATTTGCAACAATTTATTAAAAACCGATACCATGCAGTGGGGTGGGAGAAACTCCTAATTTACATTTGATTCTGTCAGTTCCGGTCTAATTGAAAGCAGTTTTGTGTGTGTGTGTGTGTGTGCACTAACATCATTGGAAGATGCCCTTGGGCGGAAGCCTTTAGGAAATGGACCATGTGTTTGCTGCATATAAAAGAACAGAACCAGTAATAGATAGCCAGAATCATTTTGTGGGGCTTGTTAATTGCAGAGAAATTAAAAAAAAAATGGCTGAACCTACAGGAGCAGCAGACAGAGATGTACCTTGTGGGTTTACCTAGAAGACAGAGCACGGTTTGGAGTCACAAAGGATTACAGACACACGCTCACCTCCGACAATCCAATACTTTTGTTTTTGTTTGTTTCCTGCTATGCTGGAGTAATATTTCTACAGGTTTTTTTTTTGTCTGTATACATTATGTACAGTTAATTATCTCTTTCCCTTTGAAAAAATTAATGTGATCTTTTAAATAAAATTTGGTTTTGGTGAAATCAAAAAAGGAAATACTGGTTAACACACGGTGAATGACAACATGGAGTTTGAGTGCCTAAACAGAGATTGACATCAACTTGACTTATAATGTGTTGACATTTTTCCCCCATGAAAGCTACAGAACCTCCGTAACCTCTCTGAGGAGGGGGGGGGGAGAGCTATGCTACGTAAATTAGGGTGTTTGGAAATGTTGGCCATGGTAGTTCCTGTGGGCCCGTTCATCACAGCCTGGTGGTGGGCAGCAGTGTGTTCCTGACTGCTGTAGTCTGGGAAGAGATTATTGCCTACTCGTTGAAGCTGCCTTTAGGATTCTTTAGGGAGTGAGCTAGCCGCTCAGTTGTGCAGACACCCCTGGGCATTGCCATTCAGGCCTTTAGCAAAGAATGAACCTGTCTAGGAATGTCGAAGAGTCCTGAGCCTCCTCCTGCGGGCTGTCCCTGGGTAGAGGGCCTTGCTGGAAACTTCTCTGGGCCACACTGCACCTTCAGCCTGTGGGACGGCTGAAGGTCATAGTCACGCCAATACCTCACAGGTCAGGGCTGCTTCACAGTGCAAAGCTCTCCTGGATGAGTGTCCATCCCCAGAGTGACCTTGTGAGGTAGGCAGGGTGGGTGTTATTTCAACCCCTGTCTGTTATAGAAGGGAAACTGAGGCTCAGAGAGACACTGGTTACTTGCCCATGGTCATGGAGGGAGTCTGGGGGTACTGAAGACTCAAATCCAGGTCTGACTCCCGAGCCAGTGGTTTTGGGGGATCAATTACAAGGGAAGTATGATGTGAAGGATGAGAACCAGCCTGCCGCCTGACCACCCCAGTAACACCTGAGGAGTCACACTGGGCTGGGCTGGAGGGGTACTGAAAGGCTACCTTCTGGAAGCCAGGGAGCCCTGGGCCAGCAGCTCTCTCTTGGAACACAGAGATGACTTTTAGCAGAATGCCCCTGATTCACTTTGGTCAGAAACAAAGTCAATGGGGGGAAAAAAATCCCAGCAGCCCTTGGGCCCCCATGGGAGAGGTTAAAGTGCACAATCTTTCTTTATCGTGTTTTCTGGGAGCAGACATTCCATGATTAGCTCAGGTGATTCCCCTTATTACCGGGAACCCTAAAATTGAACATAAGGACATGGCCGACATGGTGGGTGCATGACAGACTATCGGTTGAATACTGCAGAGCGTGTCTGCAGTGCGGTGCCCTGAATCCCCACAGTCCCCAGAATGGGTGTTATTGTGTTAAAGTGTGGCATTTATCAGAGAATAACAAACATCACTCTTCTGATCGGTGTCCCCTGGGAGCATTTGCAGCTCTGCTCTGGTCCTCCAGCCCCAGGGCTGTGTCTGTCTGCCCTTTCTGCTGACTCCCTGTTCCAGGGAGGCTGAGGTGGGCTGGGCCAGCTGCTGGGGACCTAGTGGCCCTGCTCACCTTCTTCCCCAGAGTGGAGAAGGGCTGGTGTATGGGGGCGGGCACCACCGATGACGTGTGTGCAGAGTGCAGAGCCCTTGCTCTGGCCACTTGGTGAGGATGGCTGGAGTCTGAGGCCTCTCTCCTTTGTCTTGAATTTGATTTGTTTTTGCAAGCTTCAGACATCCCAGCTCCTCCTCTTTGATCGCAGATACCAAGAAGTCATTGCCATTCCTCTTACTTGTGAGAGTGAGACCTTCACAGATAAGGCTCGATTGCGGCGCCGAGTCCCTCTGCCTGAGCGCCATTCCAGCAGTCTGGAGAGGCAGGATAGTGCTCAGCTGCTTCTCACCGCTGTCAGTGTGCCAGTGGCAGGTGCCTTGGCCCAGCATGGTGCTGTCCCCGGGGAGGCCCCGGCCTCAGGCCTCCCACCCCTACAGGCCCGAGACCATGACTCGGAAGGAGGGTGGCACATGTCTGTGGCGGGGGCTGGCGGTAGGGCTGACACAGGGGCTGACACAGCTGGCGTCCACGCCTCCAATGGATGGGAGGTAGGCGTGGTGGAGGATTGGGAGTTGTAGGGACAGCCGGCGTTGGATGCTGCAGGAAAGAGATAAAGTTAGTGAGGGATGGCTGCTCTCCTGAAGGCCCTTTGCTCCCACTTTGCCTAAACTATTCTAAGGGTAAGAATCTGTGAGCCCTTAAATCCAAGATCTGTTGCCTCAATAGTTCTAAACCTTCAGACATTTGACAGAGGCTCACAGATTCCTATTTTCCTGGGAATAGTCAGGGAGACTAGGGGAAACAAGACACATCTTGTCACCTCCCTAGGCTTCCATGGTGGGGGGCTTGCTGACTTCTGTAACTATCATGGCTCAATTATAAGGACCCAACCAATGCTTCACATACACATAGGTACTACTCATCTCACACTGAACAAGCCTCTGTGTGATTCTGCTTTCAACCCCAGCCCTCAGCTTTCAGTTCCAGGCTTCCCAGCTGCCTGCTCCCTCCTTCCTGCCCTGGGCCACTGCTAGACACAGCAGCCCATTCTCCCAGCAGGCTCCTTTCTGACCTTTCAGTTTCTTTGCTGATTAACCCTGACCTCCTAACATTGGGAAGTCACAGAAGGGCCTGACATGACCTCTAAGATCTCTCCAAATGCTCTGGCTAAGTCTCTGGGTCTTTTCTCCCCCAAGTCCTGCCCTCTGGTGTCTCCTGTCTGATAACCCACCCTGATGCTCCTGCTGTTTTGCCTTTATACTTCCCACCTGGAATATGATTCATCTGAAGCTCATGACCCAGTTTAAGCATCATCCTCTTTATTCTACCTTCTCTGGGAGTGAGCCCCTTCTTCTGCAGTCCCCAGAGCTCTTGGAAAGAAGCTGGGGACAGATGAGCTGGCTGTGGGAAGAGGCACTTGCCTGTTAGCCATGGGGAGGTATAAGAAGGGGAAATGGAGCTGGCCTCTGGCTCCCTTCTCCTGGTGGCATCCTTAAAGGTTTTTAATAATCAGCATTAAAAGTCGGGGGAGTTGCTTCAGTTTCAAAGAAGGATGTTTTTAGGGAATGTGCTCAGGATGGCTTCCTGTTCCCAGAGGCATTTTTTGCTGGATTGTGCATTACACTGCCTGTCAGACTATGTTCCTTTGTTAGTTCGAGGGTTTGCCTTCTCAGGTGCAAAACAAACCAGGTCAGATTGAGATCCTCACAAAGAAGGACAGAAAATGAAGAGCAAAGCAAAGAAAGGCAGAGAGGGCCTGTACTGCTTGTTTAGGGAAGTAGCAGTGAAGCCGAACCAGGGAGCCTGGGGTCTTGCTTCTCTGGAGTTGCAGGACTTTGTGGAGAAGGCACTTAATCCCAACAGGGTATACTCAGGCCTGGTGGCTTCTGAGATGTGTGGGTGCATATGAAATGTACCCCTGTCCCCCAAGGACCTGTTGCTCAGGAAGGCGTCTCAGATACATCAACAATCACAGAGGAGAGGGCTGAGAATTTTGTAGTTGTAATCTCATGCTGAGAATATTCTGGGGTCCTGGTGGGCAGAGGGGACATTCTAAATTCCTAGAAAGAAAATCACCTGGGCTTTCCTTGCTGAGGGCACAGACAACGGAGCCGCCTTTCTTTTATTGGTTGAACTGTCTCACAGCTAAAGCTGAGTATCTTCTGCTCTTTGCTGCAGGTTTTTCCAGAATCCTCAGACAGCCACCAGCACAATGGAGAGGAAATGGTCTCTTTCTCTTTCAGTTTGGCCAAATTATAAATCAGTCCATTTTCTGTTACCTAATTTCTATTTTTAAATTTTTTGAGGGATACAGAGATAGAAAGCCAGTAACTTCTGGACCTGAGTAACTGTTAACAGCTTCATGCTGAAATTAAGTTAAATGTGTATGATGTCAGCCATGGTCATTTCTTGGGTCAAGATCTGCTGGCTGAGCATCCAGGAGAAAAGAGGAACTGAAGAATACATGTGGATATTGTGAAAGGTGCCTATGCGAGTGGCCTGGGCAAGGCAGTCCGCCTAGGTAAGGAGGTGTACGCTGTGTTTTGAGAGCCAAGGCATTCTCCTGTCTGCCAAGTTCCATTCCCTTTCCCACAGTCAACACATGATTGACAGGAGCTCTCCCAGCACCAGAGTCTGAGTTCAGTCCAGGGGACTCACGGGTTTGCCTCTCTCTGGAGGGGTGGACTGGTGAACTGTCCTGTAACACTGGTGGGTGTTCTGAATGACAAACTGGCCAGATCGGCAATTTGCTGGGTTTAATAACATCATATGGCCTGGGTGTGTTGCTTGTCTTTGCTGATTCCTGTCTGCTTGTCACTTCCTAGAAGCCATGCGCCAGAGTTTGTTTTTACCTCCTGCTTCCAATATGCAGCCAAAGTCCCTGGTGGGGACAGAGCTGAGGTGTGCAGGTGTTTTATGTCTTTCCTGATCCACCTTATTTAAGATGACAGTCCCCTTCCCTGCTTCATTTGTCTCCAAAGCACCCATCATGAGCACACTATTCCTTGCCTTTTAAATTAATTAATTAGCCTGCCAAAGAGATGGAGACTCTGTAAGATATGGGCTCTCTGAAAAGAAGGGATCTCTGTTCTGGATACTGTTGTATCTCTAGCATCTGTCTGACACTAACTAGATTCAGTTATCATCAAGCATATGATTTTCACAAAGTTACAGTATGCACACAACAAAAGCAGTGTGCTCCAGTGGAGAACATGTAATTTATTGTTGGATAGTGCAGAGAACTGGGTGAGCTTGTATGGGTCACCTCCCCCTTTTGGATATTAGTCTTCTCACCTGTAAAAGGAGCATTGTAATATGGTTGCATTACTAGATCACGCAGAGCTCAGATGAAATAATAGCTGTGAAATTGCTGTGCAATGTGATCTTGGGCACGGTTTTCATGGAGAAGGTACTTACTGCTCTGGGGAGTTGATGTCTTCTATGGGATCTTTGCATGTTCTGGAGGGCTCTGCTGTGTTCCACTGTAGCTGGGGATTTTGATCAAGGTGATTTTTTAAAATGGCCTTTCCTCCATCTATTGAAAACAACATCACGAATTTTGTTAAGTCAGTTTTTAAAAATCAATGACGGGATTTTGAGGATGCTGTCCATAGAACAAGAGTCCACAATTTCTCTCCTTTCTCTGAGCCAGGGTCTGTCCCCCAGCCCTTTTGGACCCAGGCCGTGAGATGAGGAGCTGACACTGAACAACAACAAGGGGCTGGGGAAGTGTGAGGCTGATCTGTTCTCTGTCAATTCAAAGGGAAAAAAAGTCAGTGTGGGAATCATTGGGCACAGTGGCATAGTAAAAAAGGATGAGATTCTTTATGACCTAGTTACCTGAGCTCTGGGGACCCCACTCAAAGGAATGTACGTAGCCATTGGCTATGGCCAAGTAAATCTCTTCTTGGGCTTTCAAAACATCTGGAGACATTAGAGAAATGTGGAATCTGTACTCCGCCCAAACGATTTGCTTTTGATTTTTTGCTGTCATGGGGGATGATATAGGTATATGATTTTCCAGCCATGTGAGTTGATCCACATTATTCATGGATTCTGCATTTGCATTCTAAAATGAAGTTGTCAGCCTGCAATCAATACTCCAGATGCACTGTGGTCAGTCATTTTTTTTTGTGTATGATGTGCGAGCAATTTTGGGTTGCTGCCTGAGCAGTTTTGTTCTGTCTGAGCCTGGCATGTATGTTCCAGCCTGAGGCAAGCATTTTTTTGTGCGGCTTGCACACCATTCTATCCTTGAAGTTGCTCGACACATTTTGTTTTTTTCTGTTGGCAACTTTCCTGTTTAAAATAGTCCCCAAGTGTAGTGCTGAGTGTCCCTAAAACACAGGTGTCAGCAAGCCTTCATCAGGTATAAGCTGTAGCGCTGCTGGCCACATGCACAGTGCTGCCGAGTGTACAGAGTGTTCTAGGAAGTTGACACGTACAGAGCAAAGCAAGATAAAAATGCCATCCCGGGTGGAGCTCACAGGAGCCTCCCTGTGCTTCCCCAGAGCACTGATGTCTGTCACTATTCTTGGTGACCTTACAGAGCATAACTACACCAGTGACTACCAACAGTCAACTGTGCAGCCCCAGTGACGTGGTCTCAACATATTCTTTTAAGTTCATGGCTTTACGTATTTATTATCAGTATGTCATTCAGGCTAGTCTTGAATTGCTGGGCTCAAATGATCTCCCTGTCTCAGCCTTCCAGGTTGATGGAGCTGTGGGCACCCACCTCTGCATGTAGTTATCGTACCACGATTAGAGTTAAGAGGTGGTGACTTCAGGTGAACCCTTAGGGGAGGGTTAGTCCCCTCTAGGGGCTGGAGGGAGAATCTGAGCCTCTTCTAGCCCTGTCACTTGTGAGGGCATTGTTCTCTTCCAGGCACCATCTCAGAAACAGAGACAAGGACCTCTCTAGACACTGAACCTACCAATACCCTCGTTCTGGACTCCCAGCCTCCAGGGCTACAAGAAAATACATTTCTGTTATGGCTTCTCTTTTTCTTTCCTTCCTTCCATCTTTCCTCCCTTCTTTTCTATCCTCCTCTTCCTGCGTGTGTGTGTGTGTGTGTGTGTGTGTGTGTGTGTGTGTGTGTGTGTGTGTGTGTGTGATGTGTTCATATCCTGGGCGTCATTCCTTGGGCACCCTGTCCTATACCTTTGTTATTCCTCAGGTGCTGTCCACTTTTGTTTTTATTCTTTGAGATAAGGTCTCTCATTGGCATGGAACTTGCCTGGGAGGAGAGACCCACTACCCAGGGAGCCCCTGGGGTCTGCTCCGCTCTGCCTTCCCTGTGCTGGATGGCAGCCTTCCCTCTTATAACTGGCTTTTCATGTGGGTTCTGGAGTGAAAAGGACCAGCCCCTTCTGGGAGTTCTTAAGAACTTACCACTTGGCTTCTTCTAGTACTTTTTTGGCTTCACCTTTTATCTTTAAATCTGAGATTAACTTTTATGTTACAAAGTGAAGTACGGGCTGGAAAGATGGCTCAGCAGCTAGGAGCACTGGCTGTTCTTCCGGAGGACCTGAGTTCAATTCCCAGCATCCACATGGCTAACAACTGTCTGTAATTCCAAGATCTGACAGACACCCTTACACAGTTATACATGCGGGCAAAGCACCAATTCACATAAAATAATTTTTTTTTTTTAAAAAAACAAAGTGAAGTACAAGTTGAACAATATACCTCTATTCTTTCCATGTGGCCATTTATGAATCCCAGGGAAGCTAACTGAAAAATTTTCCCTTCACTAATCTGAAGTATTTTCCTTTGTAAAAAACTAGAATTATTAGAACTGATTTCTTTCTTTTTCTTTTTTTGGCAGGGGGCAGGCTCTCACTATGCAGTTCTGGCTAGTATGCATATAGATCAGGCTGGACTCTAATTCACAAAGACCTGTCTGCCTCTGCCTCCAGAGTGCTGGGATTAAAGGTTGTGTGCCACTATGCTTGGCCCAGGAGTAATTTTTGTTGTTTAAAATTCTCTGTAACTATTTTAAGTGTTTCTTTACAATGAACATCTTATGTAAGATATATGTGTGTGTGTGTGTGTGTGTGTGTGTGTGTGTGTGACTTCTAAAGTCTGCCCATACTTATGATCCCAGCACTTTCAGTTGGAGAAGTTCAAGAGCAGGAGCTCAAGATCACCCTGGGCTAATACATTGAAAATCCTAGGCTTGCCTGGGCTGCATGTGACCTTCTCTCAAAACTATTAATAGAGATTCTTCTATAGTAAGAACACTGTAAGAGAAAGGGGGGAAGGAAAATATGAAGATAAAAAAAATATTTTCATTGATTTAAGTAGATTTTGTGTGTGTCACTGGGGGTTGAACCTGGAGTCTGGACAGGCAAGTTCTCTACAGTGAGTTGCAGCCACAGCCCCTAAAACAACTCTCTACCAAATGGTGTCTGTGTGCTGACAAAAGGCAAAGGGCAGGTGAGTGTATACCTGAGAAGAGGATGCTTGCCCACTGTGCTATGGAGAACCATGCCTTTCCCATAGCACCTCTGACAACCTGACTGTTCTCTGGTCCTTTAAAAACTGCATGCATATGAGTCCATATAAAGACTCATAGATGGCTGTGTGGTGGTTTGAATAGGAATGGCCCATAGACTCATGTGTTTGAATGCTTGGCCTATAGGGAGTGGCACTATTAGGAGGTGTGGCCTTGCTGGAGGAAGTGTGTCCCTGTGGGGGAGGGCTTCAAGGTCTCATATGCTGGAACTTCACCCAGTGTGGCATAATCTCCTTCTGTTGCCTGTGGGTTAAGATGTAGGACTCTCAGCTCCTTCTCCAGCACCATGTCTGCCTGCATGCCACCATGTCTCACAATGATGATAATAGACTCTGAACTGTAAGCCAGCCCCAATTAAATGTTTTTTTTTTTTTTTTTTTTTTTAAGAGTTGCCATGATCATGGTGTTTGTACACAGCAAGTGAAACCCTAACCAAGGCAGGCTGTATGCCTATGCCTCTTTATCTCTGTATGTGCTGTGTGTGTGTGTGCGTGTGTGTGTGTGTGTGTGTGTGTGTACATCGTAATGCTGACTTCTTGCACTTGGAGATCTACCTCACAGCTTTTTTAAAGAAAGAGTTTTTATTTTATTTTAATGCACATATGTGTGCCTGTATGAGTTTATGTGTTCTACAGGCATGCAATACCCATGGAGGCCAGAAGAGGGCATTAGGCCTCCTGGAACTTTCAGTGGATATGAGGATTTTCAATGTGGGAGCTTTGAATTGAACCCAGGTTCTCTCAAGAGTATTAAGTGTTCTAGCTGTTGAGCCATCTCTCCGGCTCCTTAACCCCCCACCCCACACTGCTGGGGATAGAAACCAGGGCCCCAAACATGACAGGCTGCCACTCTGCACTCAGCTACCCCCCATCTCTTACCTCACTTGCAAATGGCTATACAATGTGCTCTGTTGTTTCATAATTAGTAAAATCACTTTAAATTATGTACATGTATGTTCATGGTAGTCTTTCTCACCTACCGATAATGTTGTGATGAACATAGATGCTCATATGGATGTATTTCCAAGAGTGGATGCCTGCTTGGGAAACTGCTAACTTAAGTTTAACATTTCAGATTTCCAACGTCACAGGCCAATGTCCTCTTCCAAATATCGCACCCACACTGGCTTTTGCTAAGAGGTAGACAGAGAGTGGTCCATGCCATGGTGACCTACTCTTCTCATATTGGTTAGAAGGACATGGTAGCATAGCCTCCTGACTGCTCTTTTCCTGTACACAGATGAGCCGTTTCTTAAACTGCGAACACTGTTTGAAGAAGTAAGGATAAATCATCTGCTGAAGGAGGGAGGGGGAATAAAGTGTGTTCCTGTCAAAACACGGGGCACCGGCTGTGCTGTGTACAAGTGACGGGATGCCTGAGGGTGAGAAGCAGACCCTGAACAGACTCAGAGCTGCGGGCAGGAGATGGGGCCCGGCACGTCATCTCTGCCAGTGTGTACGGCTTCAGACCAGCTGCACACTCTCTCAGAGCCACAGTTTCATCTATAAAGTGATGGGCCCCATGTCTGGACCTCTTCTTACCTGTGCTCTCTGTGAAGTTGCCCAGGCTGAGGATGTCGTTGAGCTCTTGGTAGTGATTCTGTTTGATGTATGTTGTCTTCTCTGGTGTGTCTTGTAGCTGCATGGTGACTTCTTCTAAGTCTTTGTCCAGCTGGAAGACAAGGCTCCATCTCAGACCCGGTCCCCAGGCCCAGCCCTTGTCCCCCAGGGTTCTTCCTCTACATTTTGTTTTCTTTTGGTTTTCTGAGATAGAGCTTCTCTGTGTAGCTGTCCTGAAACTTCCTCTGTAGACCAAACCAGTCTCCAACTCAGAGGTCCGCTTGCCTCTGCCTCCAGAGCGCTAGGTCTAAAGGCATGTGCCACCATTGCCCGGTGTGACCTCTGTGTTCTGAAAAGGCCTTTGTTGTATTCATTCAAGCAGGAGCTGGGATGAGATGGACCAGGGTTGTCTGGGCTTGAGCCTTGAGTGGGACCGACTAGCCCAGGAGGCAAGGCAAGGGAATGGGCCAGATCAGGCCAGGGGGATGTCAGGCTATACTTTCTGAGTCTGTATTGGCTTATGAGTCTCACTCTCCATTTGTAGAACAAGGGCATCACAGTTGCTACCTCATAGGGCTTATGGAGACTCAGTGAGATGATGTATGGAGAGTTTAGCCCAATGCCTGACACTTGAGGAGGGGACCAGCTGCTAGAGGACTGTCAGTAATATCATTGTAGCTACCCATCAGACCCCCAGCCAGGAGGCCTGAAGGCAGAGCTCAGCATCTCTGAGTCCCACACTATCAGACAGGCTCTAGCTGGCTGGGGGAGCTGAGCCTGATGGGGCTTACTCATGGCCAGGTTACAGAAGCACCAGGATAAGCACCCGGGGCATATGTGTGGGTGAGGGGCAGTGGTGGTTGGGGTGGCTAGTGTGTATTCTACTAGAGAACACAAACAGAGTCATGTTAACTGTGGCTGACCCTCTGAGGTCGGGGGAAAACTTTCTGCTTAGTAAGTTTCTACATGAAAGAAAAATACTCTTATTCATGCTACACAGTGGCAGGCGGGGCTGGGAGTGGAGGATGGGCCCGATGGGAAGTCACTCTCAGCAGTGGCTCAGTCTTCCTGCAGTGGGAGACTATACTGCCGGAAGGAAGTGGAAGGCTTAGCATGGTGCTGTTATTGCTTGTTATAGGTGTCTGATATTAAGATAGAACTAGCAATGGGCGCTGAGGGGCAAAAGCTGATTCTTCCTTGCCACAGAGGCGGGTGTGGGATGCCCTGTCTTAAAGCATTTCGGGAGTATGGACTTAGTGTGTTGGCTCTCTGTGGAGTAGGCCTCTATGAGTCCCGTAGCAGTCCCTGAATCTAGCAAATGAAAACACAGAAGTCCCAGTGGAATTTAAACCTCAGAGAGCAAAGCTCTCTTTGCAGTTAGGAATAGCCTGCACTTGGTATGGAGTAGGCTATTACTGAAAACACTATCAAGTGGTCGTTTATTTGAAAATCAGACTTAACTAATCTAGCAACTGGCTTCTTCTCTGCAAATGTCTAGCAAGAGGCTACATTTCCCAGCAGCCTCTGTGGCTAAGGGAGATCATGACAATTTTGGCAGCATAGGGAGGCAAAACCAAACTGAATGTGTGTGTGTGTGTGTGTGATATTTCCTTAACAGGTGACTCCTTGTGTGGGCTTTCTGTGTCTCCCCTACCTGAGACGTCCATGCCTTCACCCTGCTTTGCCTGGGGAGCGGCAGGGAGCAAGAGAGGAAGACCTGTACCCCAAAATGATCCTGTTGGGACCCCCTGTCCTCAGGACCATTAGGTGAGAGAAATAAACACACTTCCTTTTCTTTCCTTTCTTTTCTTTCTTTCTTTCTTTCTTTCTTTTTTTGAGACAGGATCTCTTGCCACAGTCCTAGCTGTCCTGGAACTCACTTTGTAGACCAGGCTAGCCTCCCACTCACAGAGATTCACCTGTCTCTGCCTCCCAAGTGCTGAGATCAAAGGTGTGTGCCACCGCAGCCTGGCTTTGGATCATTTTTTTTTTTTTGTTGGCTATGGACCCTTGCTACAGAGCCCAGGCTGGCCCCTCTACCTCATGCCCCTCCTTCCTCAGCCTCACTTTTGGGGCTATTTTTGTTTGAATCCTCTTTGCTGCTGTTACTTAGCTAGCATCCTAACCTGACTCAGCCAAGATGTAGGTCTAGTTACACTCCTGGCCCTAGGCAGTGAGAGAGAGGGAGGAACAGAGAGAGGGGTGCTATTCTATCTGAGGGTATGGCTTAGACATAAAGCACTCTGGCTATGGCTTCTCTGACTATTCAGAAGCAGACCTGAACTTGGGGACAGGTTTACTGCTGCACAACCTGTCTCTGGGGAATCCTGTCCTTGTATCCTTTTCCATGCTATGCATCAGGGAGTTATTTAAGTCTTCCATGAAGATACTCCATAGTTACCTCTCTGAACATGTCTGGGACTGGGAACTGCTGGACCTGAGGAGTCCAGGCCCACTGGGCACTAGTTCGGGTCACATGTGCCAATCTCCCTGCTTGACCTGGGATGTTCTGGAGGACTGTGGAGCAGGAAGCTTGGAGGCCAGGTAGGGGGTTAGGGCAGGATGATGGGTGGTCTCCAGATGTGGACTCACCTCTGTGATCTTCATCCGTAGCCGGTGGTTTTCCGACTGCAATCCTTCCAGGCGTGACGTGCTCGCCTGGTTCACGCTGGTGACGGAGGTGGAGGTCTTTGAATCTTCTTTCTTCTGGTTCTGTGTGAACTGGAACCGCCTGTTCTGAGTGGCTGCATCAGGGTTTGTCCTCAGAGTGATGAGCTGAGGGCACAGAGGTGACTTGAAGTGACACCTGCCATGTTTCTCTCGCCCACCCACGTTCCTCCACCCAGTTCTACTCTGGAACTGATAGGGTCCTAGGAAGGAGGTAGTGGGGACTGAGGGGCCCTGGGCTCAGGTCAGGCTCTGACACAGGCTTGGGTATGACAGTGGGCAGCCAGCTTCCCTCACTGAGCCTTAGAGTCCTTTTGGGACAGCAGAGTTGGCCTCCTGACCCTGGCTGGCTCTTCCACACATCACCATGGGGCAGAGGCAGTCTACGGCACTGGGTGGAATCCCACTGTGGAGCATTTCAACAACAGTGAAGACCTCCACGGCCATGCTGAGTTCAGTGATTAGCTGTTGATCTGCTTGCCCTGGCAAAGGCATCGAACGGCTTACATCCTTCATGTCTGCTATAGTGCAGGTTCTGTGGGGCAGGGGTCTGGGCATGTTTGAACAATTAAAAGAGATTTTTATTTTATTTTTAGTTATGTGCGTATATGTACATATATATGGAGGTGGTTATGTGTGTGCCTGTGACGCAGGTGCTTGTGGAGGCCGCAGAGGAGGATGGGTCCTCTGGAGCTGTAGTTATAGATGTTGTGAACCTCCTGACCGGCATCGAGGAAGTATACCTGGTTCCTCTGTAAGAGCAGTTTGGGTTGCTAACTACAGTAGCATACCCCCAGCCCCATGAAAAAATAATAATAAAACAAATCTGAGACAAAAAGTTTTGACTTGGCCCTGATCTTATCCACGTATTCTAGAATCTTCCCTAGCCCGTGATGGGCCCTGTGCTTAGCCCTGAAGAACAGGGGTGGAGTTACCATGCCTCTACCAGGACTGCTCAGCTTGTCATCAATCCCAGAAGAGATCAAGGATGGAGTGGCTCCCAGGAGCTGCTGTGCTGGGTGGCAGGGTGGGGGTGGGGCTTGTCTGGAAGGGACAGTGCAGGACAGAATTCCAAGGTTCAGAGAGATCCAGCATAGACAAAGAACCAGGCATCTGGGTCTCAGGGCACTTAGGGGAGGGTAATTACTGTTATTATGTTTATTATTGTGGGGGCATAGCAAGGCATGGCTGTGAGGGTCAGAGGATACCTCTTCAGAGCCGGTTCCTTCTTTCTGTGTTTTATGTGGGCCCTGGGGATCCAATTCAGGTTGTCAGGCCTTTGTAGAAAGGGCTGTAGCCTCTAACTTATCTTGCCAGCTTTTATTTTATTTTTTTAAGACAAGGTCTCCTACAGCCTTGATTTACATACTATGTAGCCTAGCCTGGTCTTGAACATCTGGTCCTCCTGTGTCTATCTATCAAAATGCTGGCATTACAGGCATGTGCCCCACGTTGGGATTGGGAAGGGCAGTTTGGATGGAAGACAGTTCTTGGGGAAGAGCCCCCAGAGGGCTGAGACACAGCTCAACATGGGGAATTTGGCCTCTGCGCCCAGAGATCCATGGGATGCTGTTAAAGGTGACAGAGCAAAGGACTCAGTCAGTCAGAGTTGGGTTTAGAGGACCTAGCATGCTTTACAGGATGGAGAGTGTACAGGCAGGAGAGCCCTGACACTGGCCTGGGACAATTAGAGGAGGCTATACATGGAAGATCTCACGGTCAGCCCTGGTTTAATGAGTGTCTGAGGATGCAGACACCCCAGGGACTCCAGGGACCTCTTTTCTCTCCTCTGTCAATAACTCTCACCTCAGGGGTGACTTTTCCCCATGGTCTCCTGCCCCTTGAGGCCACTGAGGTCTGACTTTCTGTGTCCCTAAGAGGTTAAGGCCTCTTCATTCATGGCTGCAAAAAAATAATGCTTGCAAAATATCTCTTAGAGCTGTCCTCCAGATTGGTATGACAGGTATGTCCAACCTACAACTATAGGTGATATATGGCTGAGGAGAGCTATGGATGTTGCCCAACACAAAATCATAAGCTTACTTGAAGTTATGTATTTGTTTGTGTGATTTTTAAAAATTCAATTGCGTCAAGAAATTGGTTCTTGAGCATGAACTTTGCAGATGACATCATCTTGTCACAAGGTCAAAAGGCTGAATGTGTTTGCCCTGTGAAATGTAAGTGGACACTAAAAATGGTTGTTGCTTTTGACCTAGTAACATCACCCCCAAGACTTTACAGCAGATAACTGGAAACAAGAAAAATGTGTTATATAGAGAAAAATGTTCTTTAAAAATTATCTAGGGCTGGAGAGATGGCTCGGTGGTTAAGAGCACTGATTGCTCTTCCAGACCTGGAGTCAATTCCCAGCACCTGCATGGCAGTTCACAACTGTCTGTGACTCCAGGATCCAACACCCTCAGATATATGCAGGCAAAACACCAATGCGCATAAACCAAAATAAAAATAAATATATATATTTTTTAAAAATCTACAATAGGCTGGGAGATGGTGGCTCATGCCTTTAATCCCAGCACTGGAGAGGCAGATGCAGGTGGATCTCTATGAGTTTGAGTTCCAGGACAGCCAAAGCTACACAGAGAAACCTTATCTTAAAAAACAAACAAAACCTAACAGTAAACAAAAAAGCTACAATAATTGTAACGTTCAGCAATAAGGGGTTAAGTGTTTCTGAAAGCAACTGCTCTCAGTGATGCAGTGGGTGTGAGGCCAGAGAGTGGGAAGTGAAAGATAAAGACGGGAAAGAATGCATGTGCTGTGCTTACAGTCTCCTCTTCAGAGACAAGGCTTCTAGTCTTCCAAAAATGAAGACCAGGAAGTTGGAAAGATGGCACAGTGGTTAAGAGCACTCATTGCTCTTTCAGAGGACCTGGGTTTGATTCCCACCACCCCCACAGCAGTTTACAACCATCTGTAATTCCAGACCCAGGGCTTCTAACCTCTGAAGGTACCAGTCATACACATGGTGACATACATACCACACATCCAAAATAATCATACACATAAAACAATAAGATAAATAAAATTTAAAAAATTAAAAAGTGGGCTGGAGAGATGGCTCAGTGGTTAAGAGTACTGACTGCTCTTCTAGAGGACCCGGGTTCAATTCCCAATACCCACATGGCAGCTAACAACTGTCTGTAGTTCCAGTTCGCAGTTCCAGGCAAACACCAAGGCAAATAAACTAAAAAAAGGTGTTTTTTTTTTAAAAAAATTAAAAAGCAAAAACAAACTAAAATTGAAGAGAAAGGGCTAGCAAGATGGCCCTGTGAGGAAAGGTACCAGCCATGGAGGCTGGCGACTTCAGATCCATCACAGGACCCGCACGGTGGGAGGAGAGAACTGACTTCCTTGGCATGGATGCTGTGGCACTCACACCCCCCCTCCTTCCCTCACAAAACAAAACTTCGAAATGCGATTTAAAAAGAACAGCAGGAAAGACACCAACAACATGGATACCCAAGTAAACAGTAATAGCTTGCTTGCATGAGTTGGAAGAGATTAAGATAGTTCTCTTGGGGCAAAAGTCAGCCATACTTGTAAGCCCAGTGCTGAGAAGGCAGGGACAGCTGGGTCCCTGGAACTCCCTGGTTACCAGCCTAGCCCAGCCAGTGAGCCCTAGGCTGGTTAGAGACCGTGTCTCAAAAAGCAGGGGCCTGACTAACACTAGAGAGTGTCCTCTGGCCTCTCCCCGCACGCATGTTCTTTCATTCATGTACACACACAGACACAGACACACATGGACACACACACATTCACCCATCCCTCCCTCCACAGGTGTGCTGGGTCCTGCAATCCCCTAGTGATGGACAGAGGCAGAGGCGGGTACCTTTGGCACAAACACCAGGCAGAGAGTGATTGTACTGCAGAAGATGATGACCAGGGCCACAATGCAGAACTGCACGTTGGGCTGGTCTCGTGTCAGGAAGGAAACTGCAGCCCCAATGATGCACATGATCCCCACGTTGTACACACTCATCCCAATGTACTTGCTGTCGTTGAGGGCAGGAATGCTTACATTGCGTGTTTCCCATGCCAAGAAACAACCGAACAGCTGAAATGGTGAACAGAAAGGGGAGGTAGTCATTACCAGGCAGAGGCCCCTCCATTGGCTCATCAAACTACAGGTACTTCAGGTTGTCACCAACTGTCTTTATGTGTGGCCCCAAGATGCATCCTAAGGGAATGCAGACTGGGGGGTCTGTCAGGCCCCCAGGGCTCCTTCACACTCACAAATGGCTCCTGTAGAGACCTGTGGGAGGCCACGGGGGAAGGAATCTCACATATGATCTTGGGTGTTTTCTCACATTCTCTGGAGAACACTGGGGTATAGAAAGGAAAGATGGCGGCTGCACATTCCTGGGAAGGCAGGAGTGGACTGAGATTATAGAAGAGTCCAGTCTAGTGTTTGTCTAGTAAGGCAGGCAGGTGTCCCGTGACTTCTCCCTACTGCACAGAACCACCCAGAACACAGAGACATTTCTCATCCTCTCTAGAAGTGAAGTTGGTACATGGCAGATTCTAGAGAACACCCTGTAAGAGGAAATGTGGTTCCCAAGTCCTGGACTGTGTTCTTAGGGGAGAAGGGTTTGCATTTCTTCCTGCCTAACAGGTAGAATGCATTGTGGGTAGTACTTCACCAATCATCTTAGACTGTGTGGCATGGATGAGGGATCCATCTCAATGCATCTGGAGCAGGTTCACTGAGAGGGGAACTGCCCATATCTTTAATTGCCATTATTTTTGGCTTCCTTCACGTTCAGTCTTCTTCCTAAGCAATACATTTTCTTATAGAAGTAGACAGGAGAGAGAGCCAAGGGAAGTTTCAGCCCTCACAGTGCCCTGAGGGAGGGTAGGCCTCAGAGGCAGTCCACACCTGCATCCCTACACGGTAATGATGCACGGAAGTAGATGCAGGGTCCTGGGGCCTTCTCACCATTACCTCTGACACTTGTTTCCCCTCAGAACTCGGGGCATTCCACATCTGCCATACTGGCTGGGATTATCTGCTTCCTGAGTGTGACTTAGTTTGGCACCATGGGGCAGAGAGGGTAGAGGAGTCAGAGGATTTGGAATGATCTCTATGAGTCACTGGCCAAGAGACTCTGAAGGTCACTTTGCCTCTCAAGGCCTTGCATGCAGCATCTGGGAGATGGGGTAACATTTATCCCCCTGGGGCCTCTGTTTGGATGAGGTGAGGAGGGTGAGGTAGTTTGAATATAATTGGCCCCCATAAGCTCATTAAGGACTGGTACTACTCGGAGGTGTGGCTTTATTGGAGTGTGGCCTTGTTGAAGGAAATGTTGTGGGTGGGTTTTGAGTTAGTCTATGCTCTGGATACCATCCAGTGTCTCAGTCAACTTCCTGTTGTCTCCAAGATGTCGGAGTCCTCTCCAGCACCACGTCTGCCAGCACACTGCCACGCTCCCTGCCATGATCACAATGGACTGAATCTCTAAGACTGTAAATGAGTCCCTCAATTAAATAATTCCTTATAAGAGTTGTCATGGTCCCAGTATCTCTTCACAGCTATGAAAACCCTGACTGGGACATTGGGACAGATGGGATGGTCCCAAAATGAGCATCTCTGGTGGCTGGTGGAGCAAACTTCATGCTGCAATGGTGGTTTCCTCTTCTCACAATCCTTTTCTCTAAGTGTGTCCTCTAACAGCCTATATATTAGTCTATTTATTTATTTATTTATTTGTTTTGAGACTGAATTTTGTTCTATAGCCCAGGTTGACTTTGAAATCTCTAGAGATGGAGATATCTAAAGAGACATCTGTGAGCCCCACTTTGACCATCATACTATTGAAACAATGGGCCTCAGGGACTAGAATTTCTCCAGGAATCTCGGTGGGAGAAAAGAGAAGGCCTGGCCAGCCTGAGAGAAACATTGTTATTGAAAGAGCTTTATAACTTGTCAGAGAGCCCACAGGAGAGGCAGGGATAGGCTGAGGGTGGGCAGGACCACACCTTGACCAGGACTGCTTAGGTGTGTTCAACTTCTTAAACCTCAGCCTCCCTCCAGACCTTGGAGATGAACTTAGAATGGGCTGTGTGTCACTGGATTTCTGTTTTCCTCCCTCTAATGTTTTTACCTCAAAAACCTCTGCTTTCTGCTTTTCATATAGATTTGGCTGTTCTAATTATCTTATAGAGGATGGGTGGCTGATTGGAGCACAAGGTATATATCTCAAGTTCAATAACACTGGAATTGCAGGTTTGTGCCCCACACTGTGCTGACAGGTTCTTTCACAAATCCCTTTACTGGGGAAGGACAGCTTTGGAAGCAGAAACCTGGGTGAGGAAAGGAAGCCATCACCCATTGGAAGCCTGCATTGTGTGAGTCCTTCATGCATCATCCCTTAGTCCTCAGAGGCTGTGCTACCTCTCAGAGGAAGAAGCACAGGATGGACCAGATGCAGGAACCTGCCTGGATGGGGCCCATAGTGGTGAGTGACAGGATGTGATGGGAGCCTACAGCTCTGACCAGGATGCACCAAATCAGTATGAGAGTGGTGCATCACAGGCGTGTCTGGAGACCTGGATGGCTGGCTGCCCATCTCTGAAGAGTGTCAGCATCAGGAGGGAACAGAGTCAAGGAGAGAATGAGGACTGAGATTAGAAAGAATTTTCTTGCAACACAATCCATCTGTAATCAGTGTGGCCCTCACAAGTAAATCCACATCCAGATCCATGGAAGAGGTGAATGTGGTCTCGGTGGTGGTGGTGCCTGAGGTGGGTGAGGTAGGGAGTCTTGGAGGTATAATTAGGGATTCCTGAATGGAATTTTTCTAGATCATCAAATGGGTCCCTAAATCCAATAATAAGGATTAAGAGAGGACAAGGAGTTAGGGATGAGCTACCAATCACCCTCACCGGAGGCGTCCTGAAAGGGCTGGCTCCTCCTTAGAGCCCGCAGATGAAACAGCCATGCCTCAGGCGGAAACCTGTCTCCTAGGGCTGTGGCAGGACTGGATCAGGCCCTACAGAGACTAGGTGGGGGCTGAGTCACATGGGGGATGCTCTGTTTATTTTCATGTTGTGAAGGCCCCTAGGAGAAACAGGCCTGCCAAAGAAGCACCCCCAAACTCTGCCCCTGCTTGGCACCTACCATGAGGAGCCCCTTGTAGGCGTAGACGATGCCGAGCCAGATGGTCATGTGGGTGTTTTCGCAGTGTTCCAGCAGTGGGCGGATGGAGATGTCCCGGCCTGCTGGGTCCGGCTGCATAAAGAGAAAACAAAAACCCCAGGGATGGACTGGCCATTTTCCAGTAGCAGAGTCCCTAGCCAAAGGCCCCATTTCCCCCATACTCCACAACCAGTGGTATATCAGCAGACCTTTGCATTCCCATGGTGGGACGGAGGTGCTGCTTGACGGCTGTAACCCAAGCCTGAACCCTGGTCCTGTGGCTTCTGCATGCCTGCCCAAGTTGAGATAGAGGGGCTGAGGGGAAGAGCTGAGTCGGTGCTGTGTCCCAAGGCTCTAATAAGACCTTGAACCCTCCTGATAGACATAAGGCCTATTCTGAAGATTTTGTACCCTTCCTGCCTCTCAGTAACAAGTCACCCCAAGGAATTGGAATTTCCCCAAGGAATCTCACTGAAATCTGCTGCCAGCCATCTGGAGAGCTTGTCACCAGAAAGAGACTACTCACAGCTTGTCCAACCAGCTTGAAGGACAGACCGGAACCCAGACATGGGCTTGAGAATGGTCTGCATCACACCCTGACCAGAACCGATTTGCTCTGCCTTCCTCTGGCCCTCTACTTAAACCTAAAGTTCATGTGAGGACCCAAGGATGTTGAATAATCTCCCTTTCCTACTTTATCTTTTTAAAACTATTGCTTATTTAATTGCCTTATTAAGAATAAATGGCCAGGCTGGAGAGATAGCTCAGCGGTTAAGAACACTGACTGTTCTTCCCGAGGACCTGAGTTCAGTTCCCAGCATCCACATGGCAGCTAGCAACTGTCTGTAATTCCAAGATCTGACACCCTTACACAGTTATACATGCAGGCAAAACACCAATTCACATAAAATAAAAATAAATAAAAAGTATTTTTTTAAAAAAATGGCCAAACCTGGTTATATAAGGGGGGAGGAGTACAATATTAGGGGGAGTAGGGAGATGGGGTGGATATGGGAGGAGCTGGGGAAGGATATGTGTGCATATGGAATATGATCAAAATACGTTGTATGAAATTATAGAAAGAATTAATAAAAATATTATAGTAAGTAAATCCCAGTAGCAGCTCATCCCAGGGAGGTAGTGTGAGGCTTGTTCAAAGAACGAGTGAGAACTGGCATTAGCTGGGCAGGGAGGTCTGCAGCTCTCTGGAGTGAGGCTGGGCAGCTGCAGTTACAGAATATACTGGCCCAACTCTACACAGGGCTCACTACAAACCCGGCTAGGAAGACATACATCGAAGAAGTTGTGATGGCAGCCATGTTATATATCATATGACCCAAACACGGCCAAAGCTGATTGGACAAGAGGTGGGTTCCTACTCCAAACAGCCAATCTCAGGACAGGTCAGAGATCAGCGGCCTTTGCTAATGCTCTTTGACACTGTTCTTTCCAAAGAGATGCTAGGGATTAGAAAACTCTCCTGGACACTCATCTGTCCCGAGTCACTTGAAGACAAGCTGCAGATGATCTAACCCTGCGCTCTTTAGAATCTCAGCGTGTGTTTGCTGAGAATGAGGAGGACACTCTCTAGCACGCTCACACTTGTGAACTGGAACAGTGATGCAGTAGTCTATTCCCTGGTGGCCACCTTCACATTTCACTACTGGTCCCAAAGGTCCTTTAAGGCATCTTGTGTGTGTGTGTCTTTTTCTTTTTTACCAAAGCAAGATTTACCCTAGGACATTGCCTTTTTTTTTTTTTTTTTTTTCCGTCTCCCAGGCTTGTCTCCCCAGCCCACTTTGGTCTTTCATTTTATCTGTATTCCTGAGGAATTCAGCTCAGTTAACTGTTGTTAAGTATCCTTTGTTGTGGTTTTCCTGGCTCTTGTCATGACTGGCTTCAAGTTATGCATGCTGGACAGGAATCCTGCGTAAGAGATGTCCCCTCTGCATGTTACCCACCGCAGGGCATCAGAGGCACTTTGCCCAATGACTGGTGATATTAACTGTGCTCAGGTGGTTGTGGTGGTCTCACCACTTGAAAGGTACCATGTTCCCTTTGTGACTAAGGAGTCACGCACGGTTGGAGCCACTGTGAGACCCCACGAAGTGAGACCCCTGTTTCCCACAAACATGAGTTCAGGGCTAGAGACTTTGAGAACTATGAACCAGGGTTTTGCTGTTACCCTGTCTGGACAGACCACATTCTGCTGCAAAAACAGCACTTTCTTCTCTGTTATTTCTGGCCTTGTTAGTTCTTTTAAATCCAGCGTCCTACAACCCATTGCTATCATTATGCATGTTGACTCAAGATTATGCAGACTTGGCCAGGGAAAACACTTCATGTTGCCCCTGATGTTTTCTCCCACATGTTCCTGTCAATCTTTATTTCTTGAACACCTTCTTATTTCTTGGCACAGGATGTTCTTAGCTCCCCTGCCATTTTCCTTGCCCCAGCATTGGAACTGGTTATTTTTTTCTTTTCAGTGCAGTGGTTTAGAAACCAACATTGAGAAGTTTGTGAAGCTGCTGTCTTAGGGTATCATGACTTTTAGTCTTCTGTAAGTATGCATGCATCTATCAGTCTTATCGAGCAAGTATCAGTTATTATCTGTCACAATTTTAGCATCTATTAATCATCTCTTATTTAAGCGCCTATCAGTTACATATCTATTAATTATCTGTCATCTATGCTTTATTCACCTATCATTTGTGAATCTTTTATCTACCATCTACCATTCATCTATCATCCATGTATTCCCCTCCATCACCTGTTCCATATCTGTTTGTTTACTTTATAGATAAAGCCACACCTCCGAGATCTCTCCTGTCTCTCTCACTCCCAAGTTTCATCTCCCTTCTCGCAGTGAGACTTCTCATTTCCAACCAAACCACTGGATTTACTTACTTGCTTGGCTCCACAATACAGCTTCAGAATCCATCCACTGATAGATACCAACAAGAAACTAAGTAAACTTGACCTTTCTTAGCAAATCTATTTGCCTGTCCAGTGGGTCCCGCAAGAACATATTGTCAAAGAAAGGTGTTCCGCCCACTGTGTTTTTCTGAAGGTGTGTCGTCAGTAAGGGGTGGGTGCACCCAGAGTCAATCATTGGAAAGGTCCACTTTGAAGGTGCCACGGGTGTGGAAGGCAAGGAAGACTACAAATGCTGCCTCACCTGGCTGCTCTCTAGGCCTGGCTTTGGAGGCAGGCACTGCTTGGGTTGCTGTGGGGGAGAAAGGATGGTGTTTCGGTATGAAGCAGGAAGAGATTGGGACCTGTGGGCTCAGACCATCTTATCTTCAGATTGTTTGGCTTTATGTCCTTAGCTGTGCCAAGCCACAGAAGGACATTAGCTTAGCTTCTTAGAGTCCATTTATGAACAGTAGTGCTTAGAGGAACAGGAGGTTCCTGAGATGACCTCCAGCATGCAAAGTCAGAGTGGCCTGGGCTGGAGATGACCCTTCACAACACCCTCTAGTGGCTGAGATGGGAGATGCGTCAGTCGTGGGCAATGGTTTTCTGATAACTTTCCTTTCTTAGTTTAATTAAGGAGACAGAATGGGCCTGTTCCCAAGGTCAGCAGTGAAAACCACACAGACATCAGAAGGCAGGAACAGAGGCCTCCATGGTCATGTGAGCGATGGGTTCAGTCTCTCTCTCTCTCTTTCTCTCTCTCTGTATGAGGGGGGGGCGGGTGTCCTGACATACATCACTTACTACTGTTCAATGTAAGGAGAACCTGACTGGTGGAGGCTGACAGTGCCTGGCTCCTACATACTGTGATAGGAATCCTGCCCCTCCTTGTCCCTTGGGAATAAGGCTGTGTGGTCATTTCACTGAACTAAACCTTCTTCTCCTGTACATTACCTGTTGCTGCCCTTATCTTTCCTGTTGGGCTCTACAGAATAACCCTGAGCTGTGTCTTTGGGGCAAGTCATGAAGGACATATCACCACACTGCCAGACCCTGCAGCACCTTTGGGTTTCCACTGCTCCAGGTGTGTGGAGAAGGGGGCCGATGCTCCTTGCTCTGAATGCCTTCAACTCCCCAAGTAACCGTCTTCCTCCATCAGGAAATGACCCTGGGACTGCTGTGACCTGCCTCTCCTGCCCACATTCCAGCCTGGCATCCACCCCTACTCACTCCCATATTCTCTCATATGACTTCTTTAAATCCCAGTCCTCACATCCAGCCATTCTGTTTCCTATGCAGCTCCCTCAGTCACCCAGTGTAGAAGGGCAGGGCTACAGAGACAGAACCTTCGGAGAGTTCAGACAAGGCAGTGGTCCTTGGGTCAGGAACCTGATTTTTCTATTGCTTCCTCATGTCACAGGTGCTGACTTGGAAACGACCTTTCAAACTTGGCTTTTCTCATCACGCTCTTGGATCCCCATCTCCAGGGTGTTTCTGTGAGGCTGTGGGATGATGGGAGTCTTTGAATACAGTCAAGGAACCCTGGTACCGAATCCCAAGGCAAGCTAAGCAAGCCATTGTTTGCTCATTCAGAGCCTATGTCTGACTTGGGTTCACAGTAGACTGCAAACTCACACCTGTTAGGAGGAAGAGCCGCCCGAGCGCTTTTTGAGGTATCATTGTGTGCACCAAACTGCCACTAGAGGTCACCAAAGACCTGTGTGGCTTGCTGTGGATCAACCTACCTGCTTCTGGGGACACAGAATCACCAGTTCAATGAGGCTGCAAATGGAGAAGCTGTCAAAGGAATCCCCTGCAACCAAAGGAAGCACCTACAGGCCCTAGCAGAGGCCAAATGTCCCTCCTCAGCTTCCAGGGCAGCCATGAAGGGCTGCTGGGGGATGGGGCACTGCCCTGGACTCATCTCACTGTGGGCTGTCCACACAGCCCAGGGCCTGTGTCAAGGTGTTAGGCTTGCCACTCTCCCAAGGATTGCACTTCCTCTGCCTTTACCGGTGTTGCTCTTGCTTGAGATGACTATCCGTAAAGACTCTTAATCTGCTCGATTCTCTGGTTTTTTTTCCTTCCATTTTTCTCACCTGGCAATTAGTCAGGTATTATTCATCCATCTACCCAGCCATCCATCCAGCCATGCATGCATTCTTCCTTCCATCTCATACCCATTAAAGCACCCTCATTTTCCAGGTCCTGCTATGGGCATAGGAATGTCAGAGCAGATGGGAGAGAAGAGGGTTATCTGACAGGTCTCCCATTCAGGACTGGGTGGCTTCCAGGAGAGATGGCCTCACAGAGCTGTGCACTGGCTTCCTCCAGTGCAATGGACAAACAATGGATGAGCAATGGTAAGGATAAGACTCACCTCCTGCTGGCTGCCAGAGTAAGAACGCTACTCTGAGAATGCAGGGAGACCTTATGCTCACTTTACAGGATGCAGAGGCACAGAATTACCAAGTAATTAGCCCAGGCTCTCCAGCTGCTAAATCATAGGGATGAATTAAAGCCAGGCCTGTCTGGTGTTTCTTCCAACCTCACCACTTGCCCTTCTGACTTGACCCACACTGCCCTGCATCATGTTAAGTTCTAAGGAGACAGTAGGTATGAACCTGATTTGTATTCCAGCAAAGAACAGTTTCACTATTGAATATCCAGTAGAGGCTTTTAGAGGTCCTGGCACTCTGAGAAGGCTGAACCCAAGCTTATGATATTGCTTGCCTGCCTGGTAGGGCTCTGTGTTCAGTGGAGAGATGGACACCTGCTAGGGATGGCCAGAGGGTAGACATGTTGGCTCCTTGTCCAGCACTGCTCAGCAGGAGGTATGTGCGAGCTGCCTGGGAAAGCCTACCTCATCTGTGTATAGGAAAGAGAGCAGCTGGCCAGAGTTCCTCTGCAGGATGCAGGTCCTGACAATGTAGGTCAGCAGCCCCTGGGTACATCCTGCATTGTCAAGAAGCACGTGTGGGCAGGCAGGTCCGGGCCTGGGTCCACCCACGCAGGCCTGGAAGGACAAAGCCCTGCTAGTCTTATTGGGAGAACTTTGACAAGCCCCATTCCAGACTTCAGTATTCCAGCTGCAAAGGGAGCCCGTCATTGCGCGCTCTCTCTCTCTGCATGTGCACATGCATTCCTGTGTTCCTGTGTATTCCAGGAGGCACAGAGGCCCGATGTCAATCTTGGGCATTGTTCCTTTGGACCTACCCACTTTGTTTTTCTGAGAAAGGGTTTCTTGTCTCTCAGTGAGACCTGGGACTTGCCAATTAGGCTAAGCTGACTGGCCAGGGAGCCTCAGGAGTTTGTCTGTCTCCACCTCTCCGGCTCTGAGATTACAAGCATGCATTTTTTTTTTTTAAGCACAAAGAATAAAATAAGTTCTATTGTGTATCCCTGAGGTTATATAGCACAATGTAGAAGCTACAGATCAAATCTGACAGGGGGATTTGGTTGGCTTCAGCGCTTTGGCTGCTGTGTGGACAACAGAAGGAAGGAATCCAGAAATGGAGACCAAGGAGGTGGAGGTCATGTTGGATTTGCTATGGGAGTGGAGGAGATGCAGATTTTAGGGATCCTAATTCAAAAGCCTAAGTAGCAATAGGAGGACCTTTACTCAGTGAATGGAAGGCAAGACTTTAGGGGAATAGCATGGCATGGTGGTGTGAGAGGATTGTGAATTCACGGCCAGCCACATGGGGAGCTGTTCTTCACAGCTCTTGGGAAGGGGAATTCTGCAAGGCCCTGGGAAGGAGCAGATCCAACTTGAATTACACAAGAACTGCAATTCTTGAATCTCCTGCTACGTGTGGTCCAGCTAGGCCCGGGCAAACACCTTGTGCTCGCATTGCTATCTCCCAGCACCTCTGCCCTCACCAGTCAGCTTACAGTGCGGTGAGTGTGAGCTGGGTCACTGGAGGCTGGTTGTCTCTGTCCATCGTTTACTTCTTCAATTTCCTGTTGAAGCATTACTTGCTCTGTCTCCCAGGTACCAGCTGTACATCATGCAGGCACTTGATACTGGGTGTCCAAGGCCACTCTGATGCCAGTGTCCTAGTCAGCCAGCCCAGATGATGGAGAAGCCACATAGCACTGCTATGAATAGCAGAGACAACAGATGCTCCCCAAAGATCCCCAATGTCCTATGGGAAGCTCAGGTGGGAAGCCTGTCTCAGGTCAGCTATGGAGGCGTTCTTCCAAAGTGCTGACGTAGTGTAAGACCCCCAAAGCCAGGGAAGAACAAGGGGGCCACCTGACATGGCCAGGAAGAGGCATGTGTTAGAACCAAAGGAGCCAGGGTAAGCGTACGTGACAAGCAGGGCCAGTGTACTCTCTGAGCAGGATGAGTGCAGTTCTCCCAGGAAGCTTTGGGACAACGCGGGCACGGATGCACAGGCCTGCTAGGCTCGGGAGGGTTAGGTCTCTAAGCTGCAGCTCTTCTGCAATGCTGCTAGTTCCAGGACTGCTCTGGAGGACAACACACCCTCTAAAGGATTAAAATAAAGATAAGATAAAATACTACTCTGTATGTGTGTGGGTGGATGTGGAGGCCAGAGGACAGTCTTGGGGGGTTGGAACTGTCCTTCCACTGTGTCGGATGGTGGTCAGGCTGGCGTGTTTTTACCCACTGAGCCATCTCAGCAGTCTTGGTAAAGGAATTTGAACAATGCGGGGAGACTGGGCCGAAGCTTAGAAGCTTAAAAGAATTTGAATTAAAAAAATTCTGGGGCCACAGAGATGGTTCTGTGATTAAGAGAACTCACCTGTTGCTCTTGAGGAGGTCGAGGTCCAGAGTTCAAATCCCAGCACTCACAGGGCATCTGCAACTGTCCAAAATTCCAGTTCCTGCTACTCTACTGCCCTCTACTGGCCACTGCTGGCACTTGCACTAACACAGATTCACATACTTGGAATTAAACAATAAATCTTTTTTTTTTTTAATAAGATAAATCTTCAAACAATAACAGCAAAAATAAAGATCCCTTTTGTCCACCTGCACACCTGTGATGGGGGAATAACGGCCAGGCACAGGGCAGTCACGACACAGCTGAGACACTGGAGCAGACTGGCATCTAGGAGTTCTGTGTGTCCTGGTAGGGAGCTGGGTGGGTGTGCCTGGGTTGGAATTTGGGTCCAGGAGGAGGAAAGGGGTGGGTTGGGGATCCTGATGTGTGTCATACATAGACAGCATCCTCAGACCTTCCACATTGCTGCTCCGGTGGGTAGCTTGCTCCTTGAAAGGCCGGACCCTTCCTCCTTGTGATCACCTCTCTGCAGATGCCTGGAGACCTTCCTTGTGGGTTGTTCCTATCACACATCTTAAATGCCAAAGCCATTGTTTAAAAAAATATGGTAAATTGGTAGGTTTTCTTCTTGCTATGGGTGTGTATAGATGTGTGTGTGTGTGTGTGTGTGTGTGTGTGTGTGTGTGTGTGTGTGTGTGGCTTCCTCACAGGCTGACTCTCAGGGTTAGCAAGGAAAAAAAGGGAGGCAGCTAACAGGTGTGTTTGCCACCCGCAGAAGCTGAGAGCTGAGAGGGCTCCTGATGTGTCAACAGTCTTTATTATCGTCAGCTGCAGAGAGTTTCAGAGTGCTGGAGCCAGGAGGAACCTTCCAGAAGCCTCAAGGGACAGGCTGCTTATCTCAGGAGCAGCCTCACATCTCAGAAGTAGTAAGGCCAGAATCTGTCACTTCAGATAAGAAGAATTCTCTCTCTCTCTCTCTCTCTCTCTCTCTCTCTCTCTCTCTCTCTTCTTTCCTTCCTTCCTTCCTCTTATCCCTCCCTCCCTCCCTTCCCTCCTTCTCTTTCTCATTGTTTTGAGACAGGGTTTCTCTGTGTAGCCCTGGCCATCCTGACTCATCTGTAAACCAGGCTGGCCTCGAACTCAGAGATCTGCCTGCCTCTGCCTCCTGAGTGCTGATATTAAAGGTGTGTGATACCACTACTGAGAAGAATTCCTTTTTGAACATTTTAATTACATGTCTCTGCCCCTACCCCCCAGAATCACAGACTGGACAGGGGACATCATCCCCAGGTCCTCTGGATGGCACTCTGGCAGCTTTTCCTTTGTGGGTACAGAGTGCAGCTCTTAATGGTGAGGATACCCTGGGCTCTAAACACTAAATACCACGGTGTCCTTTAGTCTTGTGACAGCCATTCTCTTCCTCTGACTCAGTTTGCAAACACTAAGGAGCTTATGCACAAATCTGTTTTTTTTCGTATTAGAGAAACTGAGTCCCAGAAAAGGACTCAGGGCAGGTATTGGCACAATGTTCTGGCCTCTGTCCTATGTGCTGGAGGGAAGACCCTGGGCAAAGGCAGAGGCTGGGTTATTGAGCTGTGAGTTATAAAGGCACTGAGAACTAGGGGGTGTGAAGTGGGAGGGATGGCGGGGGCCTGGGCTGAGGCAGCAGGGACCTCTCCATTTTGAGAGGTATCCAGTGAACATCCCAAAGCTCTGTGAGGACCACAGCTGTGGAGGGATTGAGGCTGACAGTGCAGCACATGTCTCAGCCCTTTGCAGCTGCGGCAGGCTTTCATATAACAAGTTCTCTTGGGCTGACCTCAATGCAGCATGTCAAGGAATAGGAGCTTTGTATTCGTGTAGATCAGAGTGCCCAAGACACTGTGTGAGAGGGCACAGCAAGACAGAGAAAGTCTAGGCCAGAGAGCCTTCCCACTGAGTACCTGAGAAATCTCAAGGGCCTTTCTCATTCCTCTGATGAATTCTGCTCTGTTCTCAGGGAGAGAGACCTTCTGCACGGTGTGGGGGTGTGCAACTGTGCTCCACCTTGCTCAGCTCACCTCCTGGGAGGCAAAAGACCTCCTTGGGACAGTCACTGATTCCAAGCCACATGGTTTTTCTTAACGAGGAAGCCTAAAGGAGCCTTTGCTTCTCTCTCTTTCTCTGTGTGTGTGTGTGTGTGTGTATGCGTGTGTGTGTGTGTGTGTGTGTGTGTATGCGTGTGTGTGTGTGTGTGTGTGTGTGTGTGTGTGTGTATGCGTGTGTGTGTGTGTGTGTGTGTGTGCGTGTGTGTGTGTGTGTATGCGTGTGTGTGTGTATGCGTGTGTGTGTGTGTGTGTGTGTGTGTGTGTGCGCGCACGCGTGCGTGCGCCAGTGCACATGTACACGCCTGTGCACAGATCTGAGTATACATGTAAAGATGTGGAGGACAGAGGAAAAGCTTGCCTGTTCCTCAGAAGCTGTCAAGCTTGGCTTCTGACAAAGGATTTCTCATTTGGACTGGAGCTTGCCAATGGGGCCCAGTGGTCAGCGGGCCCCAGTATCCTTGTTTCTGTCTCCCTAGCTCTGGGATCATAGGCACTGACGTGTTTGGCTCTGTCTTTTAAATTTTCTCTGTGTAGCCTTGGCTCTGCAGGACAGGGACCCACCTGCCTTGGTCTTCTGAGTGCTGGAGCTAAAGTCATGCGCCCAGCTTGGCTCCCCCCCCCCCCCCCC
>PVIH01012790.1:0-61743 GCA_004025045.1 Sigmodon hispidus
GAAAGCTAGAAGGGCTTGGTCAGAAGTTATACAGACGCTTAAACAGCATGGATGCCAAACCAGAATACTATACCCGGCAAAATTATCAATCACCATAGATGGAGTAAACAAGGTATTTCAGGACAAAATCAGACTGCAACAATATCTATCTACCAATCCAGCGCTACAGAGAGTATTAGAGGGAAAACTCCAACCTAAAAAGTTCTTAAATAGCCACCCCAAAGTGCTTCTAATTGCTTTATGTATTTGAGCTATGAGTCCCTTGCAGATCTTGATAAGAACAGTTATCAGTGATTATGCTGGTCTTACATCAGTGTAACAATTGATACTGTACAGCAGTGATTCTCAATCTTCCTGATGCTGTGAACTTTTAATACAGCTCCTTATGTTTTAGTGACTCCAACCATAAAATTATTTTTGTTATTTAATAACTGTAATTTTGCTACTGTTATGAATTGTAATGCAAATATCTAATATGCAACCTCTGTGAAAGGGTTGCTTGACTGTTAAGAAGTCTCAACCCATAGGTGAGAACCATTACTGTAGAGCAACATGGTTGATTATATGAATGTTCATCAACCCATCAAAATAGCTCACAATAAAGTCCGCTACCCAGAGCTGAAATGTCTTAAGGATCAATTACTTTCTCTGCCCTATGCAAGACCTGGGATTGACATGGAGTCTCAATACTAATTGCTATACTCAGTTATGATTTTAATTTGTAGAAACCTGCTAGCCCTTATTTCTTCATGTTATATGTTAGTGGATATTACCAGCTGATTATATTGAAAGAAGCAGTGAGGATGAAATGTGAGCAGAATGGACTAGATCAAATCCTGGAGTGAGAAGATAGCATGGTGTCAGAGAAATGTCAAAATCAGAAAAGAATTAATGAAGAACTGCAGGGTGATCACACAAGTGTGGGAGAGACGTCATGTGGGCAGACACTTTAGACTATTTCCTCAGGGATGGCTGATCTAAACACACAATATTTAAGTTGAGATTCTGAGTGTTGATTTTGTAAAAATAAAAAAAGTATTTGGTGAAAATAGAATATAGACCTGTGTTATAGTTATGGCCAAAGTAGAATGGGTCCTAGTTCATGGTAGAAAATGAGGTAAAAAGAAAGTTGAGAGACTATGACCAACTCTTTATGTAGGGATTAAAGCTTCCACTTAGTCTGATTTTATTGGGATTCTTGTAAGGCACTTCAAGCAAGAGAATTCCATGACACAGCTGAAGCATAAGAAAACAATGTGAAACTTAAAATTTTGGGACCCTTTTATTGTCAATATCACTAATTCACATTTGGTGTCAAAATAAAATGACTGCTCTATAAACATGACAAAACACAGGAAACATCTCAACAAAATTAGTATAAATAACTATAAAGCAGATAAAACATTAAAAAAGCTGCACACCATCTGATGTCATAAAAAATGTAAATACAAAATCATTCTTCTAAAAATGATAATGCTCTGTGGTAGTGAGTGACAAAGAAATCTAAAAACGTAGATACCGATATATTAACTCATATAGACAAGTTCATAGATGTCATTAATTCAGCCCTTTCAAAGCACATTTCTATCAATTACATTATTTTTAATAGTGTATTTTTAAAATACACTATTAAATATTAAGTCCACCTTTTCAGATCTTAGCATTGATTTCAGGCATTCTATATTAATTAAAGTACTAAGTCTCTCATAATTAAAAAAAAACTTTCTCTCACAGTCATCATAGAAAATATTTGAAGACTTTTGCCCTAACTTGCAAAAAACTATACTTTATTTATAAAGTGAAAATGTGCTAATGATTATAAACAACAGAAAAAAATCAGAAATTTGTAGGAGAGATCTGTATACAACACATGTAGTTATGAAGAATTACAATCTTAAGATGGATCTGAAGCTGTCAGGACACTGGAACTAATTACCATGGTAAAGAGAAATGACCCAAATAGAAAGAGAAGGGACTTCAACAGCCCACTACCCAAAGGACGGCAGACAGAGACAGATGAAGGAAGGGAGCGAGGGAGAAAGAGAGGGAGGGAGGGAGGGAGAGAGAGAGAGAGAGAGAATTAAGAGTAGTTTGTGCTTGCTGTGTGCATGTATGTATGGTATGTGTGTACATGTGTATGTAGTGTGTGTATGTGTGTGTGTGTATGTGTGTATTACAAGAAAGTAGGGACAATTGTTTTGAAGCTACAATGTGGTGATTATCTTAAATTCTATGTTTTCCTATAGAGGGAGATTATTGCTTTATAATTAGTTTTTAATTATACTCAGTAAATAACTTATAAATGACAAACTGAGAAGCAGGAAGAAGGCATGAAATTTAAATAAGTGGCATGACAAAGGTAAATGTAATTTAAGGAACTTGAGTTTTGGCAAAGGGAGACATTTGCACATCTTATTCTTCCTTGAATATGTTGTATTTATAAGACAGCCCCTTGAAACTTGGTAGTCATTTGGTTTGAATTTTATTTTAACATAAAGAGAAAAAATGGACACAAATTATCAAGAAGTTCATTGTAGAAAACTTTTGATGCTTGGACATTTCAGTTTATGTTTTATAAATTGAACAGGTAAGTTCTTGGTGGCAAATGTAGAGACTGAGGCAAGGACATCCTTATGTTAGCAGGAAAAAAAAAACTTGATTGAAATGTTCTTATCTTGAATTATTTATCATCATCACGACCACCACCAACATCATCAACATTGGCACCACCATCTTTATTATCATCACAGTCTTCTTGTAAATAGTTCAGGTTATTGTGCATACCCAGTGAGCATTCTACTACTGAGTTACAGCTCCAGCCTAATTGTAGGCATTTCAAATGCACCCGTAACCTAGAAAGTATCCAATTTGAAGGAAAGTTTTCTTCTTGCTCACTGTATAATAGTTTACAGTTCTTTAATTCCTCCCAATATGAACCATTTAAAAATAGCCTTTAAAACTGCTCTCCCTATTTTTTAAGAGAAACAACTGGAGAAAGATAATTTTTTGTTTTGATCATCTGGCAAATGTATAGAAAACAACAAAGGATGTGTTAGCTGCTAAACAAGCAAACAGATTTGTCTCGTGAACAAAACACAGATTGCTGCCAGAGAAGACAAATCTGTTATAGTTACACTTGAGCCTGAAAGGACATGGTAATTACAGTGCAGACATCCTCAGCTGGACCAGGCCTATTGCTCAGGAAATAGGGATGCTGTTGCATCTGTCATGACTCCTTCTTATCAACCGTGAATCACATCTTTCCTTTCTCTAATTAAGTCCTTTGATGTGTGTGATGGTCAATAGCGTTGAGATGTTAGGAAAAATCAGGCCAGTTATCCTGTAGCTGAATTGAGAAAGGCTACAACAAAATTTTTCCCCTTCAACTTAGATAGTTGAAAACAGTATATTTCTCTAGATATACTCAACTGGAAGTTTCTGACGTTAAGAGAGTCCTTCATTTGGATGAAACAATATGTACCGGACAAATTAAAAATAGTAATTTGTTCCCTAATTTAAGGCTAGTGTGGAGGTTCTTGATTTTTAGATAAGTTAAATATGTGAGAAGAAATATTACTACTTTTTGATGGAGAAATGTTTTAATATTTGGGGTAGTCACTTAGTTCTTACATGAAATGCTCAGGCACCTTGACATTCAAACAATTTTGCTTTATTCACCCATTCTAAATGTCAGTACTGGAATGGAATTTTTATGTGCATGATTATCTCATCTTCAACCTAACTCCACAAAGTAAACTGTTAGTCTCATTCTCCATGGGGGTAGTATCTCATCTGAGAAAAAAATACATGTGGCTCCCAAAGTGAGAAGTTATGGGTGTGGTAGAAGTAGCCTTCGGATGGTCAATAGATTGAAGGGCAGAAGTAGGGCCTTGTGAAAAATCATGTCGCTAAGTTGATGACGAAAACCACTGTGGAAACATCATAGAGAATGAAATGTTGGCTGTAGGATCATAAATCTTCTGAATACATTCACAAGGCTTGGAATAGGAGGTGGTTATCCCTTCCCATGCTGTATGCCTTGGCCCTATCTGTCATAGACTTGGCCTTTCCTTTAAACCACATGGTCACTGTGGATCTAACGGATCACACATATTTCCATTTTATGTTCACACATAAGCTGTGCTTATACTTATTCTTGTCTGAAAGCATGGTCACCAACCACTCTGTGAAATTTCCAGGTGCTCTTTGGCTGGCTAGCAAGTCTCAGAATAAATATTCTAATCAAAATAAGTGATATTTGGCACATAGAAGTTGTGGTGTCTATTTTGATTGTTCAGACATTAGAAAGAGTTTCTTCTCTGTACTTTAGATGTGTTCTGAAGAAATGAAGTCTTCCAGAGATCCAAATTCCATGAATACTCCATTAAGCTTTGTGTTGACCTGAGGCCAAAACTATCTGTGGGAGTCATGGCCCCAGTTTAGCTAGAGAGCGGTTTTAACTGTCAAATGAGCATGTATCTACTTACAGAGCATATGGTAATGTTTCATTGTGTTGTTTTCCACTGCTGTGGTATGGGTCTACATCTTTCAATTACATACAAGCTTCCTGAGGCCAATAATGAGGGCTAATTCTTCTCTGCCTCTCAAGAAATAGTAGGGATCCTCAAATAATGAAGAAACCCAGTGAATGTCCCTTTAAATGGAGGTTGTTGCTATGCAACATTAATGATACAGAGCAATCTATCTGGAAACAGAGACTCATATAATCTTCCACAGCATAGATCATAAGCACTTTCTGCTGGACAATTTAGCTATTGCAGTTTTGGATCATTATTATAGTCAGTCAGATCCCTTAGCAGATGACCCCCCAAATGCTAATAGACACAATTTCTCACTGTGACATCCTTGTGCCATCTGAAAGTTAGCCTGTCTAGGTTGAACTCAGACTATGTTTTCAGTCATCTGGGACAGTTCAATGTGTCTATTATCTCTCTTGGGCCAAAGGATAAATGTGGCATGTTGTTCTCATGGCAGGAGCTAGAATATTAAGAGAGCAAGCAATCATGTGAAAGCTTAGAATATGCCATGTCCACTAACAATCCCGTATCAAAAGCATCAATTACATGACCGTGCTGAAAAACAAAGAGTACATGAGTACTGTTTCTCCACAATGATGCTATTTTTATAGGAGCATTATCCTAATAGCAAACCTATTTTAGTCACTTTCAGCTATATGAAAAAAAAGATAAAAAAGGCACAGTATCAACTACTTCCAGTCATCATCTTCTGTAGCTTATCCCAGATATTTTATTTTAGTTATATGTGGAGTTTTTTGCTTCTTGGCAAACGTGACACCACATGTTTGATTCATAGAACACGAATATCACCTTGGTACTGACCTGAAAGTTTTGTTCCCACTAGCCTAGCCTTCCATCATAGTATGGAAGGTGCTACGCATGCTACCAGAGGAAAAAAGTGTCAGGAGCGTTACCCAACTGTGAACCTTATGAGTTACAATGATAACCAGGCTAGAAGAACACAGCCCCTTGACATTTTTTTCTCCATATATAAAAAAATGTATATACCATGTTTAGTATTAGACAACCATAAATTTTACTTGAGATTGATTTCATTTTAAATTATTGGAGATGGGTACTTTAAAAATAAAATCTGTTTACAAAATGAAATTTATATGTTGTTTAGAAGGAATATACTCTGATGAAACAAGCCACTCTAATTATGTGAAAAACAGAAGCCAAAATATGAGGCTTTTACAGGTTTCTTCTTAATGATTTCAGCTGTGAGGGAAATAAATCAGAATTCAGCTAATGACAGTATTTAGTAATGCTATGAATAGTGCATATTTATATCATATTTGTATGATACATATATATATATATATATATATATCCATAGAAGTGGAAGAAAAGATGCAGTATGGTAAAGCCCCAAAGTCTGTTAGTTTAGTGACTAAGGGTACAGTAAGATCTCTAGGTAGATCTTGTGTTTTGAATTCATAAAAACTGGAACCAAGCACTGATGGAGAAGCAATGGCGCTCCCACCGATATTGAGGGAACAGTACTCTAAACCGAAAGATGGGAGAGTCAGGAGGCTCTGCAGGATAAGGATTTCCACGGTTTTCTACAAACTGCAAGGAGATCAAAGGAACCAAGGTAGCTAAACTAGGATCTGTGCAACTATGGACGAGTAAGCCAGCTTTGTAAAGGAGACTATTGCTGATAGTTGGCAGCTGGCATTTCTTCTTTCTCAAAATAGGCCTTAATGACATGTGACTATCTCACCTTAAATTTACTCACTTAAAGCTTGGACTTTAAATGAATCTTTATATATGGTGCTGTTTTGTGAGACATATTATATGAACTGAAGCACATAAAAGAGAGGGTTGTCTTTCTACTTTATCACTGCAATGGGACTATATATGAATGCATCCTCCCCCTATGTCTGTTACATGATAACTGATGAACACTGGCATATTTCAGCCCTAGGAAAAAGAGGGTTTCCCTAGAGGGAGGATTTAGGTACAGAATGTAGAGGAGAGTGTTCTCTTGGGCATATGCTTTGTGGGTGGCAGGGTACAGTGTTGGGAAAAAGAGATGCTTCATGTGTCATGTATTTTCCTTGTACTGGAAGAAAAGTGATGACCAAGAGTGCTTAAGTTATACCATAAAACAGAATGTTTGTTACCAAAGGCAAGGTATGATCTCAGGGAACTTTCCTATTTTTGTATTTCTCTGCAAATGGTAATATAATAAGAAAAATTTGTGATCATTTCATCAGCATCTATCTATCCTCTGTTATCAACCTCATGTCATAAAAAGACATTTGTGATGATAAATGTCAATATAGAATTAGATATTTCCTTATGTAGCTTTCATCACCTAAGAGTAAGCATTGTATTCTTGATCCAGTATGGTAATTCATTGACCTAGACCTAAGGCTTACTGAAATTATATAGCTTAATAATGTTTGCATAGGCAAGCAGCAAAACTATATTTGAACTAAATGTTAATCCAAGTTTCCATCATAAATCATTTAACAACTAGACATCCAAAGATTATTCCAGTCAGTAGCATTTTATATATGTTAATTCCCCTATAGCTACAAATCACAGTGAAATATGAAATATGAAATACCACAAGTGTGTAATCATTTTACTATTCATCTCATTAAGCAATGGCCCACTAACTTTTGTAATACATAGTCTACAAAATCTAAAGTGATTTAAGATACAGATATTGCTTTGAACTATCTTTTCTTTTTAAAATATATTTTAATTTATCTTTGAGAATTCTATACATATTTATACCACTGCCCCCCCCCTTTTCCTAGAGCTCTATCACCACATGCCTCTCCCAGCTTGATGTAAACATTTTAAAACTCATCAAGCCCAGGTATTGCTGACTGTATGTGCATGCAAGTGGGGGAGTCATGTACTGAAATGTGAGCAACCCACCCAGGGCTACATCCTAGTGAAAAACAGACTCTCCAATTGAATCAAAATTCATTAAATTCTCAAAATGGCTAGTGCAAAATGAACAACATCAAAGCACACTAAAAATCTTAATATGCTTACCTGGAAAAGAGGAAAAACTGGGTTTTATTTTTTTGAGTTTCTTGTCAGTTTCATTCAACCTAAGGAAACTTCTGTTTGTGGTTTGGCACTAGTACATGATACACTTAATACAGGCAAGAATTATACAGCCATACTATGGATAAGCAAAACTGAGGTGAATAAATTAAATACTATGGATAAATCAATACACTGATGCCTAGAGCAATGTGTAGGTTAAAACACATAGTTAAATTTATTTTTCTTTTAACTAAGATTGAAAAATATCCTTATATTTTCCCTTGTCTTAGGAAGACATTGTTTTACTCAGATTAATCTAGTCTTGTTTTGTATTGATTTAATAGTTTGGTTCTCAAAGAGCCATTCATATTTAATTATTTGTTTACAGGCATATAATGTATAGTTCCTGCAATCATTCATACATATATTCATTCAATGGATACTTTTCAGCATGACTGATACATAAGGCCAGATTTAAACTATTCTAGCTATAGTTGACTCTTCAGTAGTTTATTGGTGATAATGTAAATTCAAGTAAATCACATTAAACCAATGAGAAATGTTGCGTCTCAGGTGGCTTGGTGGGCTAATATAGTTATATCTAAAAAAGTTGTTGGGAAGAGTTAAAAATATTGACCTATATATAATCTATGAACTAATTTAAGGTAAGTGAATTGAGCCAGGTAGACAAGTGTATATTTTAACTACATTCAGGGTTCTAAGAATATTTATAAGCAACAGTGTTTTAGATAAGAATATTGCATTATTGCATCAGAGAAACATTAGCCTTAAATGTAACATGAGCTAAGTTATTGGAAGGGGGATGCTTTTATAGTGTCATTTCGATGCCTTATCTCTCAGAGATGATGTTTCCTCTTAATTCCAATATGTGACAAATTCACTTCCATGTGTATCAAGAATATAACAGAATTTTTTACAAACCACAGAAGAGTTTTCCTTCCACAGGATCTTTATATGAGCTGATCAGTTTTATATTGATCATAAAATTTTGGTGTGACATCTTACAATGATTTAACCTGCTCATACTCTCTTCTCGGTTTCTTTCCATCATATTTCTGGGTCAATGGTTTTTCTGACTAAGTTCACGTTGATATGATAAATAATCCAAACTCACTATATTGAATAATCATCATAATTGGACTCTATGGAAAGAGTCACTTTTAGATATGTTATATGTAGAAAGAAACTGCTTAAAAGTGGTAATGTGCATAAAATTACAATTAGACTTTTATTTATGGAATCCAGGTAGTAGAAAAATTGTAAACTACAAAATACCACTTGGGGTTGTAACCCAACTTTCCCTTTTATTTACCCATGAAAAACTTGACACCTTGACTTACAATATCTGATATACTGAAATAAAAATACCTATATCATTCCCAACACATAGTGACTACTCAATAAATGTTAGCCCTGTTAGCTTTAATTATCAACTTAACATAACCTAGAATTACTTGGAAAGAGAATCTCAATGACAGATTTTCTTACTGATGTGGCTTATAGATATTTCTGTGGGTGGGTTGCCTTGATGAAATTAATTCATGTGGTAAGACCCAGCCCACTGGATCTTCATGGTGTCACCAGTTTTTAGGTAGAGGGTCTTGAGCTCCATGAGAATGTAGAAATAAAGTTGAGCACAAGCAAGCAAGTAAGCATGCATGCATTTATTTTTCTTGGTACTTGACTGTGGATGTGATGTGATTAGCGGAAGTTCCTGCCTTCGCTTCCCTCAATGATGGACTGGAACTTGAACTCTTAGCCAAATAAGCCCTTTCCACAATAAGATGCTTTTATTTAGTGCATCATAATCACAGCAACAGATACAAGGCAAAGAAAGCCTCCTTCTAGTCTATTGTTTAACAAGGTCCATATATTCAGATGCCATATGTAGAATAAAAAACGTGTAAGCTCTCTGGAAATCAAGACCCTCAAATGTAGCTTGGCGTGATTCAGAGCTCAGGCAATGTCGTCTATAATTTTGCTTCTCCCCATTGTCGCATTTCCTACTGACATATTTTCATGATAGCCAATCACCATTCTTGATCCCACATGCTTCCTTCTACCGCTCCCTCTGCCATCACCACAGTTGGGCATTGAGAATAATTGAGGAGCCAGCGGATTCAGCCTTCAAGTAGGGGAATGAGCAGCAGGAACAGATGGAATATTTGAGCAACAGCAATGACAATTTCACTGGTGTCTCTAAAGCCACATAAACCTAATGAGGTTAAGGAGAAAAGAAAATTATTTCCCAAAGTTTGATTTTCTGATTTTTGTGACTGTATAAGGACAAATCAAAAGCTATTTCACATCATATTTTCTTCAAGTATGTGCATTATGTAAGTGCGTTCCACCAAATATGTTTTACTACATAGAGATATCTTAGCATTTAAAAATTTTTAGGGTAATGTTTTGGATGAACTTGGAAGGAAAATAAGAGCAGATTGTGATTACAGTGAGGTGATATACTGTGCCTGTCTTCTTAAAGGTGCTGCTTCTCCTCAGAGTGAGGCATGAAACTTTATATATCATGCATGACACTGTGATGCTTCAAGTCATCAGAGTGGTTCAAGGTGCTTGTTTATATTAGTGAATTATCAGTAGCTTAGGTTCCCCAACCATCCTCACTAGAAACATCCAGGAAACACTGAACCCAGGAGAAAATAAACCATGAATTTATGAAGAAAAATGCATCCATGAGGAAGACCAGACTTACAGTTGAGTTGCCAATATCTAAGCCTGAAGAAACTAGTTGAAGTTTTGGGAGATTGCTGGGCCACTAAGAAGTGTCAATAAATTGAATCATCCAGCTGTAATATGCTACAATACTCTCTTCACCATCACTGTAACATGTACAACCACAGCCATGATACACAGGACTTCTTACAAGTAGAAAATTGAGTAGAAGGGAATATGTGCCCCTCATTACCCTATTTCACACTCAGCTTCCTCTTCTTAGATTATGTATGTATTTTAAATCAGACTGGAGAATAAGTACCATTTCACAATTTAACTGCATTATCGTGATAGCTAATCGTAATTGTTAACTTGAAACACCTCAGCTGAAAGATGCTCTCATCAGTTTTGCCTGTGACTATGTCTGTAGGGGTATTCTGTTGGTTGCAGACTGATTTAGGAGAGCTCAGCCTGTAGTGGGTAATGCTATCCCTATACAGGTAGACTGTGCGTTTATAAGGAAGGTAACTGAGTGTGAGCCAGTAGGCAGTATTACTCCATAGTTTCTGCTCCAGGTTCCTGCTGCCAGGTCCTTAAACTTTTGCACACATAAAAGTCTCAAGAGATAAAAACAAAAAGCAAACAGTGGTTCATGAAATTCTGGAGCCAAAGTATGTCTTTCCTCAGGAGCACAATCCTCTGTCTTGGTGGGTTCCCAGACATCCAACTGATGTTATCACAGTTACCAGACCACTTATTAGGGCTCTCAGGTTCCTCTCCATATCTCCTGAGTCAAAGTGGATTTTAGTCAGTTACCAGTATATTTGTATACACAACAATATTTGAAAACTAAATGATTTAGAGAATTACACCACAAGTCTGGCTGTTCAAGGGAATTTTCCAGGGTTTTGAAAAAACAATATCCCAGCACTTCCCAGACACTAACATCAGAATTTTGGAGCAATGTTGAAGAGCTCTTGGCATGTGTACATTTATATATTTTAAAAATGTGACTCAATGATTAATTTCCCATGATATGTCTAACATACACTGGCAAGAACCAGTTTCAAGCTCCAATGAGATACCTGAGGGAGGTGGGGAAGAAAAATCAATAACTTCATAAAATTCTGTATCTGAGAACATCAGACTTCTAAAAGTAATGTTAACAAAAAGTGAGAAGGCAAAGTCTCAAAATGGAGGAAAAAAATCTCACTTGAAGCCTATATCAATCCACATGATCAACACAATCTGAAAGTATGATAAAATATTCAGATTATCTTATCTATCTTTTTCAGAATATCTATCTTTTTAAAGAATACACCAAAGACAAAGATAAACAAATCAAAAAAAGATATGAAGATATAATACAGGCAGAAGGCCAAGAATATTATCAGGGTGGCATGCATTCATACATGCTTGCATTACAAACATGAAAAAGCAAATATACATGCCAAAGATGATCTTGGAAAGGGAGGGACTTGTCTCCACAAATAGAGGAGACAAATAAATATTTATCTTATTTGCTTGGTTATAAGATTCAACCACTATAAAATAAGTTCTAGGTTTGACCTGCTAAATTTGAAATATATATATATTTCTATATAAGTATGTATGTATATGTACATATTAATATGTACATAAACCATTCACACATACAAAGATATGAAACTAAGATAATTGTTACCACTACAGAAATACTTTAAGTGGCAAATACATTTGGAATGAGTGTCTTGATTTTTAATATGTCTGCATGGTGCAATAATACAAACACCATATATTGGTTCAGTAAACAATTTTGTGTTACTATGTTGAAGATATGGGAAGAAATAAATGAGTGAATGAGGAGGAAAATGATATGTAGAAACAGAGGTCATCTAAGTGAAAATGCATGGAATACAGCAGCAGCAATGAAAATTTTTTTTTTGAAATGTGAAAGAAAACAACACATGAGTGATTTTTGTACCTATGCTGCACTCCTGTACTACTGGCTCCTTATCACTTCAAGGAAGAGAGAAATTGTTGTCTTTAGTTCTGGACCCACCAATGATACCACCGACCCCATTGGATAGTTCCAATGCAATGGCCACACAGATGACTTCTGTTGGAATAAATGAGTCACAGTTCCAGACTGAAAGTTATGACTCTGGGAAAGTTACTGGGAGGAATGAGACTGTTGCATTAATCAGGTTGGAAAGGAGTAAAGAGGGTAGGAGAAGCCAGTCATCTGATTTCAAGTAACAAAATCAACCAATAAAAAAAGAAAAATATTTAAAAAGCAGTTACTTTGTTTCCGGAAGTACGAATCAGTGTGTGAGAGAATTCAGGAAGTGACTTTGTTTCTGATACAAAGAGCTTTGTATAACATATACATGGAGTTAATTTTAGGAGAAATAAGTACAGCTTAACAGCCTGTCATATGTCCATTAATAATTTCCTCCTACAAGATTCAGGAACTATGAATTACTGATGTAAGATTCAGAGTAAGCTCAGGTTCTTCCTGGTCATTGTGTCATGGTCTCTATCCATGCTTCTCTCTCATACCAAATACCTGTTGTACAGTTATATTATAGCTGTTACATTGCTGTTGCCTATCCAGTGTAGTTACTGACAGACCTCTTTTTTTCTAACCAAAACATGCCTCTTTTTTTTAAATTTCAACTAAGTTTTTTATTGATTCTTTGTGAACTTCACATCATACACCCCAATCCCACTTATTTCTCAATCTCTTCATACTCCCTGCAAACAAATAAACACAACAACCCACCTTTTCTGCTTCTCGAACACCTCTTCATTTTTCTTAGTGGTTGGGAGCCTTGGTGTGTCATGTAGTACACCCTTTTGTCCACTCACCTTTACATGAAAATTATCACTGTGCTGTGTGTTGTTGTTGGGTTAGTTCAAGGCCTCTGGCTTCTAGTAATGCCATCAATACTGGACCCTCAGTGAGACTCCTCAAGGATATCCTGTTGCCCTAGGTCATGGAGAGCCTACGGCTATGGTTCCACAGAGCCAATTCCCTCACATGCTCCTGCAGGTCATAAATGGGGTAATTGTTAGGGTATGCTGGCTCAAAGCCCTGCAATGTGGGTCTGGTGGGAGCTGATTTAGTTTATCTGGGCTGCTGGGACCACACCCTTAGGCCAACACCACCAGGGTCAACTCTTTCATGCCATTGGTGGGTGATGGGGCCATCTATCTCTCCTGAGTGTGATGCTGGCTTTTCTGTTTCAGTTTCTGGCAGGGGGCAAGGCCATTTGTGAAGGCACAGCCCTTGGATTTCAATATGCATGATTCCTGTTGATGACTGTGGCTCCCATTACTACCAAGGGCTGTATAGATGACCAGGGTCTGGTCAACTACGTGAGACCATGCTATGTCTGAGGGTAATACTTTCGCTGGAGCCATACTGATCCTGGTGCCCTGTGCTGCTACCTAGAGCCATAGAGATATCTGGGCCCAAACTGTAGCAGAGAGCCTTGTCTAGGTCCATGGCTCTGCCAGGATCAGTATTGTTTCCATGGCTCCTGTTACCATAAAAAGTCACATGGATGCTCAGAATTGGGGCTACTACCTGGGGCCATGTTGATGCCTGAAGGTCAGGCTGTAGCCAGTGCCATCTTAGTGGCCTGTGCTATACCATCCAGAGCCATGGTGACATCAAGGACCTGGCTGCTGCTGAGGTCCATGGTCCTACCAAAGTCAGAGTCTGTGTTCCTGTCTGAGACTAATGTTACCACCAAAGGCAGCACAGATGCCTGAGGTCTGAGATGCCACCTGTGGCCATGTTGATGTCTGAGATTCATGCCTCTGCTGGGGCCATGGTGATTTGAGAGGCCTGCACTGCCACCTGGGGCCATGATACAGTTTAAGCCTGAACTGCTGCTAATGGGTGTCTGGATCCATGGCCCTATATCAGCAGGGGTCTGAGTTGATGTCTATGGCTCCTGTTACCACTAAGGATCATGCAGATATCTGGGATCTAGTCAGTAGCCTGAGACTATGTTGGTGTCCAAGGGTTATGTACTGCTTGGGCCATGCTGATCTGGGTGGCCAGCACTGCAAGTGGAGCCATGGTGTTGCCAAAAGCCATGGTTCCCTGGTCCATGCTGGAGGAGTAACTGAGAGTCCTACATCTTTCAGGTAACAGGAATCCACTGACAGACTGGGCGGTATCCTGAACATATGAAACTTTAAAGCCTGCTCTCACAGTGACAAATTTCTTCCAATAAAGCCACACATCTTAATAGTGCACTCACTATGACATTATGGGAGACAAAAACATTCAAACTACCATAATCTCCAAACATGACTCTTGAAAAAAAGATCTCTTTTTTTCTACCTCATATAAATTCTCCAAAATACTGCCTACATTTAAGTGGTGAATTCTCAACTTCTGATAGAATTATTGAATTTAGCTGTGTGCTGAGTTAACTAAAAACATTTTAAAACTATAATAGTTTTACTTACTATTTGAGGATTTCATAAATGTACACAATGCTTTTTATCATATCTATCTCCTACTGCCCTCTCCAATTTCTCCCAGACCCCACAACTACATCCCCTTCACTCTCCGTTTCTGTGTCGCTGTCTTTCTGTTTGTCTCTCTGTATCCTTCTCTGTCTTTCTTTCTCTCTCTTAAACTATTGAGTCCAATTAGTGTTATCTATATGTGTATTGATAGTGCAGGGCCATTCACTGGCTTATGAATAATCCATTAGTGCCCATTAGTTCCTCAGCTATAGAATGGTGCTTCAGAAGAGCATCCCAAGATTGTACTGGAAGTTGATTTTGTTCTGTGCAAGTAACCACAGCTACTATAAGTCAATGAGTGTAACGATACTACTATGTCTAAAAAACATGAAAAACACTTTTAAAATATAGAGATCTTGCCTCTACTGATATAATTATTGTTTAACAAAATTTAAAAAGTTTATCACACAATTCAGAAAAAATAATATGATACAGTTTATTTATGTATTTATTTATTAAAATTTGTAGTAACAGAATAGGTATTTCAAATATATTTTAGAGAAAACATCACTTAAATGTTCATGTATTTCTCTAATGTATGGCAAAGACAGCGTTAACACTCAGTTGGACCAAGAGGGATATGAAAATCATGGCATGTGACAGTCAGGGGAATAAGTGGCTGGAAGAAGGAATAATTGGCCACAATTATCTGCAGGGTTATCATGATACAGAGACAGGAAAAATACTCTAAGCTGCTCCTCTGCCACACAAAACTAAGAGCAGAGAGAAAAGTTGAAAGTGGAATGTGGGGGGGCACCTTGTGGGCTTTAGCAACCTAAGTAAGCATATGCCAAGAGGTTTGTTTTACTAGAAAACAAACCATTGTTGTGTGCTGTGTGTAGTGTCAGTTGAGTCAGCAGAAACCAAAAGGCTATTCTTAAGAGCATCTCAAAGTCAGATGCCCCATGCTGTGGTATTTACAGAAGAGTAAGACTCACATTGCGGAGGGGAATTTAAAGAAGACTTCACTGAAAAGAGACTTTTTGTATCATAACTCTGGAAAATGGATCTTACGATTGGTGCCTTTAGTAATCGTTGTCTGGGTGTATGAATGTTGAAAATGTAGATTCCTAGAATTAGAGTAACTCTGAGACTCTCCTCAGAATAGAAGGTTCCAATATTAAAGGTTGCATAGTAGAAGATGTTTTTTCCATTTCTTTACCCAATGGATAACAGTTGGTTTCTCTATAAGCCACACAATTATTTGTTCCTCTTTCCTTGTAACTTGGTCATTTATTTTTCCCCTGGAAGTATGAGAAAGAACATGGGCTACTGTTCAAAGTTTAATGAGTGCTGGTCGTGACTGTTCCCATGTCTAACTAATGTGATAGCTTCAGGCCCAAGTCATTAACCACCCCAAGCTTGTGATTTCATGTATTAGACAACAATAATGATAGCCCACTATTTTGGTCTCTAATGAAAAAGACTGAACTTATTTAAAGTCTATAGGTGTTAAAATATTTTGGCATTATTATTGCTTAAACGTTACTGTTTGTAACAATGCTGTCAATTATTCTTTAAATTTGATCAATGATTTTAGTATCGGTAGAATAAGGATTTCTTGGTTAGCTATGTCAAAAGGGCAAGCCAATTATGTTAGTGGTCCAATATAGATGATCACATTTAAATTAAGCAGCAGCCTAGTTTTTGAGTTTGATGCTATCATGATGGGGAAAAAATGGGAAATGATCAAATCATGGTTGTAAGTAACAAATGTAATTTTAATTTTGGTATACTTTGATTTAGTTGTGAGGCTGTAGGCTATGAATTTAATGATATCAAGACATTCCTAACATTAAACATAATGGAACAAAAGGTTATACAGTTGAAAAAGTAAGTTCTGGAAGATACTATAAGGCTAATTGCTTATTTATCTTTTCCTAGTATTTGTTCATATTTATTTAAAGGAAAATCTGCAGATTCTATTTATAATCAGACATATACTGTATAAAGGTATTCATTTATTTTTAATAACTTAGAAGAAAAATATCAGGGAAGATAATTTAAAGTCAATGGGCACATTTGTTTAAACTTCTGATTTAAATTTAAATACACATGCCAAGAACAAGTACTAATTTATGGCTTTAATCACAAAATCAGAAAACTGAAATTTTAGAGTCAAATGCAAGCACCGCCTGCTACAGCCAGATATGACAACCTTGTTTTCAGTAGTCATTTTTTATACTAATCATTTTTAAGAATTTTCTGTCATAGTATCGTAGTAAGCTATAGAGAAGATAGTTTTTTAAAATAATTTAGTTTTAGGGATGCAAGAAAAATATTTTCCTGTAGCCTCAGAGGACTCAAGGGTAAGTCTGCCCTAAAAAAACCAAAAAACTAATTTCATTATTTTTCAAAGCTGCTGTCTATAACAGTCTATAAGCATCAAAAACAATTTTCCCTTATGAGAAAAAGTAAAAAAGGAAATAAATACATCATTCATGCTCACATTTCAGATTCAAACACATTTCAGGCCATGGGCAGTTGTTTTAAGTTCCACTCTATGCAGAAAAAAATATTCTTTGGAAAGCGTGAGTTAGCATTCAGATAAAAAATAAGATAGAGATTAAACAAGTTTAAATGTAAACAAGTGATATTTTAAGTCTAGGTATAGTCCATGCTAACCCAAAGTATTTCTGAAATTCCAACAAAAATGAATGTTTTAATTTATTAAATCAATTGGTGTTGCATTGATTGATGGTAGGTGTTATTGTATTGAGTCTCATCACCTGTGAACCATTCCACCAGAGCAAAGAATTTAATAGCATCTTCCACATGCTACCACGGTAATAGGATTTAAATTCTAGCCAATGCTAATAGAGATGTCATGAAGCAGACAGAATTCTAGAAAATATGATAATCTCAGAGTAAGGAATAGGAATGGGCTCTGAGGATACACTTTATGAGTAAAAGGCTCACATACCACAGTATGGTTTGGAGGACTCTATCCTGAGAGCTCATGAATCCTTTTGTGGGAGAGAATGTAGATAACCTTACAATAAAGATAAGTTAAATCTAGCATTAATAAAAAATACTAATTAAATAAAAATCAATATCCAAGAAATTCCTAGGAACCCCTGCACATGATGACATGTCTTGTGTGCCACATACTAATGAACTATCTCACTATTAAGAGATAGTGGGTTTATTCTGTGTTTATTTTCTCTTTCTTCTTAATTGTCCTGTTATCATTCTGTTTTAATGTGACATCACTAACAGATAACTGGAGAGGTGTTCACATTGGCCATGAGCAAATCATTCCATATAACAGGTTAACAGTAGATTGATGCTAAAGGATGAAGACATCACTCTTAGCTTGCTGCACTCCTAGAAACTACCCTATAAAGCTAAAAAGATTCTGTAATTTCAGGTACTTGAGTGTGTATGATTTTCTCCAAAGGATTCTCAGGAGACAGATGGACTAAAACAGCATTATGTGCCCTTGGATAAAGCAATTTATGAAGCTCCAACTAAAATAAATGTGAATTATTTTCAATTTAGCATCTAGAGCTGTCTATTTAACAAAATCATAGTTATTTGATGATTGATAAGCAGTAAGCATGCTCAGACTTACTGATGTCTTTTATCTATTTCAGTGAACAAGCACTCATGTGGCCCTTACTAGGGACCATGTAATTCAAGTTTTGTTTTTAATTGCATCTTTGATTGAAGTACAAACTTAGTTTAACAGAATTAAAGATCAAGATATCACAAAAAAAGAATGTTGTGTAGCTTTGATCTTGACCTCCTTGTGATCTCTACATAATTATAGTTCCTCAACTTTACTGACATATCTATATCAAAGTTTTGAACTATTCTGATTTAAACAATTATCCACTTATGACCTTTATATGTAGCAAAGCTCATTCTAAATTCAAATATTGCACTTCATTTAGGGTCTAGATTTTTACTGTATGTGTTAGAACAGAGTAAAATAGATTGAGACACTGAGCCTACACTATGCTATAGGGTGGAACAATGTTCATTCTTAATTTTAATTTATAATCTTTTCTTTTTAACAAGTCACAGAGGAGGATTTAGTCCAGTGGATTGCCAGCATGACTGCTTCCTGAACTCTCCTAGGAAGACTTAGGCATGTTGGGGCAATCCAGGAACACCTACCTCACACTATGCATGAGGATTTAATTAGGTTGAGATGGAAATTGACACCTGTGTTTGTGAAATCTCTCCAGGTTAAAAAAACAAAGGTTACAAAGTGTGTTCTGTATACCCAAGTTAAGAGTCCCTAATGTCAGCCTTGGGGTTCAGGATGGAGAAGTCATTGATCAGGTTTTCCAGAATGTCAAACTCAGTGTAGATGGTCTATATCTGTATGAAGAAAACTCTTGACTATTCCTCATGTCCTTAATAAGACTTTTAGCCCTTAGGAAATAGACACAGCTGTGATAAGCTGGGGGATAATATAAAGTATCAGTTTTTGGTCACAAAGAACACTGTAATTTGCTGTATTTGAGGTGTATTTGTTTTCTTTTTTTTTTCTTTTTTTTTTTTAAACACTTTTATTTATTTGCCTTGGTGTTTGCCTGGAACTGGAACTACAGACAGTTGTGAGCTGCCATGTGGGTGCTGGGAATCGAACCCGGGTCCTCTGGAAGAGCAGACGGTGCTCTTAACCACTGAGCCATCTCTCCAGCCCCCCGTTTTCTAATGACTCAAATTCATTCACTTAATATAATACACATAGCTTAAAAGTCAGCTTACTGGCTCGGTTTTTTTGATAGTTTTATCAACGTGTACAAGCTAGAGTCATTTGGGAGGAGGGAACCTCAGTTGAGAAAATGTCTCACCAGACTGAACAAATGACAGCCAGCAAGTAGCACATAGTCTCTCCTTCAGTTTCTGCCTCCTGTTTACTTCCTTACTTTCCTTTGGTAACAGACCATGATGTTGAAATACAAGCCAAATAAAACTCTCTTATGTTGCTTTTAGTCACAGTATTATATCACTGAAGTACAGCCCTAACTAATACACTTAGAAATGGATTCCTCTGGATGGCTACAGTAAAGGACTTAGCAAGATTTCTCTTCTGCCAGATGTTATAGAATACAGCCCATGTGGTTGACTTCCATACCTTATAAGACTACCACTGTACTTGTTGGCTCATTAACAATTGACTTTCATGTCAGTCAGCTTTCATTTGTTGTATGAAAGTTTGCTGTATGAAACGTTGCTGAGTCTCTATATATTGTTGTTATTATTATTGTTTTTGTCTTCAATAATAGTCATTTAATGTATATTTAAGAGTTATTAGTAGTAGTAGTAGTAGCAGTAGTAGTAATAGTAGTAGCAGTAGTATATTATGCAGCTTGGGAGTCTACCTCCCAGAACTGCACCCAGGTTTGCAAATAGAATGTGATCAGAGGAGCAGGATTTGAGGAAAATTTTTATCTATCTGAGGAAATAAGACTCAATACACACATTGATAATCACACTATTTTTCTTAAGTTCTATCCTTTTTTCTCTTTCCTTTGTTATGTCTCTCCTTGTACATCATCTCAATAAAAGTAATTAAAAGTTACACCTGAGTAGAGTGATTAACCATGGCTGTAAGGTTCCTAAAGTAAAAGCTGTAACCCTAGGCCAGGGGCACAGTTCCCAATGAAACAAGATGCTGACTAACTTGTGCAAGGAGTGATTGTTTGCATATCAGCCAGAGTTGGCAAGAGATATGAGCATAGTATTTTAGGTTGCTTTGTGCTTAGTAACCTTGGTTTAGATGCCTGCAATTCTGTCTTTGTGCATTATCTATAAAGTTTTAACTTATAATCTATTTACAGAGCTTTTCAGTTTAGTTTGAATTTGCACTAAGGTTATAAATTAACTAATTGTTCATAGCTTGTCTTACACTGAGGAGAAATACTTGTTTTATGTTAGTCTGAGTTAAAGAAACAAAACAACTTTCTAAGTATCTTACAGTCCTTGTGGAATAATAGATGTAGTTTAAAAGCATATACTAGTATATTTCTATTCATCAAAATTATACAGCTTAATGAGAATGGTCTTCCTGACCATCCACAGATACATGTGCCCATAAGATTGAGATGTAATCATGAGATTACATATACAGATAATATAAGATTATACATTACAGTTCATGTATTGGGGAGACACCATATTATTTTTGCACATTAAAATTACAGACATAAGCAACAGTTTTCAGAGTCTGTGGTACCATAAGCCCTGCTTTATGGGGTTCCTCCCTCAGAGACTTATTCACCTGGTGGATTAACATCTGAATTCTAATTGTCATCTGCTATATTTATGTCATGGTTGACGACACAGTTCTGGACAATTATACTAGTAATATTTGAATCTGCCAAGCTTGGGACCCAGAAATAAGGCATTTTTAAAAGAATAGATCCTGTGTCAGCAATTATGACAGTTAGAAACAAGGAAGTCAGTATACTACAATTTATAGTAAATTTATTTTAAGTATCAAAGTCATGTCAAGCACATTTCCCTCTGGGAAATTGATTACATAACATTTCATAAACTTCTGTAAGAGATAGTATGTGCACATTTTTTCAAAGAGCCATTATGTCATTTTAGACAGATTTGCTGTGATACCTGTTATTCTTGTTGTCCAAATACGTCTTTTAGAGAAATACAACAAATAAAATATGCAGACATGTATGAGAAGAGATTTATTGGAATAAATGACTCTTGTGATTCTAGGGACCATGGGAGTCTAGAGCAGGCCATCTCTAAGATTACTAAGTGGATAAGCTAGTAATATTGCATAATTGAAGTGCTTTATACTAGTGCAGGGATGATAGAGTTACAGCCAGTTATAGGCTAATAGCTTCAGAGCTGGGACAAAAAGGGGTTAATGCAAATCCTCAACTCAAGAGACTAAAGATCTCAAAGGTCTAATTCAAAAAAGGCAACACAAGGTCCTCAGATCTAAATGGCCAAGAGGACAAAGTCTTCCTTATGGCTAGTGGGATGGTGCCTGCCCACATTGAATGAGTCCAGATCTGCCTTACCCCATTTTATCTATCACTTTTCTCCTTTCTATGCCAAAACACCCAAGGAGAAATAGTTTAAAGAAATAACAGTTTGATGGTCCAGCATAGGAGGATCATGGTACAAGGATCCTGCCTGTCACATTGCATGCCTATAGAGAGACGAAGCTTAGCTAGCTTTTCCTTTTTTATTTATTCCAGGATTCTGGCCCTTGAAATGGTATTGTTTTTCCACAGTTACAGTGGGTTTTCCCACTTCCATTAACTAAATCTAGAAAATCTCTCACAGATGTGACTTGTCTTCTAGATGACTCTAGAACTCATGAACTTGATAACTAATATGAACTGTCAAACTCAACCCATGAGTAAAATGCTAGAGGAGGAGTGGTTTATGGCTAGTTACTTCATTTTTACATGTCCTGCTTTTTCAGTCCATGACTGGCTGGCATCTCCTGATTGTGCCCTTTCCTTTCTCAGTATTATTAGTTTTGTTGCCCCACCTAGACTTTCTGTCTGGTTATTGGCCAGTAAGCATCATAATAAACCAATTTGAGTGACAAATCTTTAAGGTGTACAAGAGGATTCTTTCATAACACTATTTTGATCCTCTTATCTCCTAGATAAGTGAAGTTAACCCTAACCCTAACTCAGTTACTCTCATCATAAATTAATGTAATCTTTGTCCAGTCAAATTAGAATTAGATTTTGAGTTCTCTTGTAGAACAGGTAGTGATTGCAGGGAATATATTATCTTACATTAGAATGTGCTTACTTCAATATGCCCATTTCAATACCAGGCAACAGCTGCCTCTTCATGGCAGTGTTTATATTTGGATTCATGGCAAGCAATGGTTCAATTTCTTCCCCTTTTTCCCAAGTGAACACAGCTGGCCAGTTTCTCAGTGTTATTTCATACTTCATTTCAATTTGATTCTGTGACTGCAGAATGCCAACAGGCTCTAGGAGACTTACCATCAGCCAGTGCAGAAAACATCCACACAAGATTTTTAGTCTTTGTTTCGTTTTTATTTCCATTACTGCATTCCAGAAACCTTTCAAATGTAAAGGTTAGAGTTGTTCTAGGAGGCATAATATATAAGACAAATTGGGAGAAGACTAGGCTAGTCCAACACATAAACTACTTAAATATTTCTTTATATGTTTGCAAAAAGCAGTATTGCATACATTTGGCAATTATTTTTACATTTTTTCACTATCATGATTCACTTTCCTCTGCAGCTTGCTCTCTAGTAGATTATATTTATTTTCCAACACAGCTGAAACAAATTTCCATGCTTAGTGTCATAAAATAATCTAGGTTTGTTATTTTAGGGTCCCAGAGTTCAGAAATAACTTCCAGAATCTCCTGTGGTGGATTCACTGCTCTGTAGGCCTCTGAATCCCATGGGTGCTGGTTCTATCATCAATTTTATAAGACAGTACCTTTAGAAGTCCATTTCATGCTGCATCACTCCTACTGTATCTTTTAAATTCTTCTTTCACCCATAAGAATCTCTGAAATTACATTAGATTCAATTGACTAACCCAAATTGGTACTCATTGACTCAAGATAGAGTGTAACTTCAGTTAGAAAATGTTCTGGAAATTTATATGTAAATGTCTGTGTGTGTATATTTTGATTTATTAATTCAGTCAATATTCAAAAGACTAGACTGTGCTGAGTTTATAGTAGTATGCTTTTTTTTAAGTTTTAATCTATCAAGAGAGCCCTGAGTGAAATTTCTTACTTTTATAGCTCATCTCCTGTACATCAACAGGACCAGCAAGATAGTGTTTTCTACCTTCCTGTAGCCATATACTTTGGGTTATTGCTTCTGTCACTCTTTCTTATTCTTTCTTTATTTATTTGTTGAACTTAATTTCATCTTTAAGGCTAAAATGAGTTTTCATTCCCTCTGGACAAATCTAGCTGAGTTCTTTTTTTTTTTTCTGCAAAAGTTAACTTTTTTCTTTGATCTCATTTCACTGCCAACCTTCATAAAATGCTAAGGTTATTTATTTTATTTTTGTACATCTGCATTCCTCTCCAGTCAGTAAAGCCTTGTTAGGGAGGATTGGGACATAGTAAATTTTATATTTGACATTTTGTAGATTCTAAACAAGTATTAATTTAAACCAAGGTGAAATTGCAAGTTCATCTTAAAATTACTCAAATTATCCCTTTGAAACTTGAATGCTGGTGTCAGTATTCAGTGATTTCTAATCTATAGAACCTTTTAAATCCTTCTTCCTTTGGCATGGATCAACTGAGTTAGAGTGTGGGATGTCGTGAGACAATCCCTCATCCAGGCTTCAGTTGTTTTGATCTTATGCAGGTAGTGTGCATGCTGTCATACTTGCTGTAAGTTCATGTTGTAATAGGTTCTGGGCTGGATTTTCTGGTTTAGCTCCACTCTCAGCCTCGCTTAGCCTCAAATAATCACACATAGGCTTATATTATTTTTACACTGATTGACCTAGGGCCCAGGCATATAATTTGCTAATTCCTTCATCTGAACTCAACCCATCTTGTTCAGCCACACAGCTTGGTACCTTTTCTTTAAACTTCTTTCCTCTGTGTTGTCTGGAATCTTTATGGCATCTGTGTGGCAGCTCTGCCTGGTGTCTGTCTCTGTTCTTCCTGTACTAAGAGTTTTCTTAGCTTGGTAGCCCCGCCCATACTTCCTGTCTGCCTTTTGGCCAATCAGCTTTTATTAAACCCGTAGGCGGGACAATTATTTGAAATGACAGGAAATATACCATAATCCCACTACAAGTCCATGTGTACAATGGCTCTCTTCAGTCTGGAAAAAACTGTTTGTAATACCAGCCACAATTTTTCCACTTATGGAATCAACATAAAATATTTAAGTTTCTCCCATAAAATCCATTTCACTATGACTCCAGTGGGCATTCCAGTGATTCCAGTGGAGCATTATATCTCACAGGGTTGAGAGGTAGACAAGATTATTGGTGTATTTCTTCCAGAAATAGTCTATCTTCTACATAAAAGTTATTTTTTCACAACTTTTAACAACTTTATAGATGTTATAAGTTATATATGTTCAATTTTATAGATGAAATAATAAAATGGTGATATCCAAATTGAAATGCTTAATCATGTGGTCTCTGATTCAAACACCTTGTAAGCTTTACTATGAATAGTGATTCAGGTCAGATGTTTCATACATACAAAAGACATTAATAGTCTTTCTCACAATTGTACCCATGTATTTATATGCTGGGATTAATCCAGGATTTATCTACTGGAAAGGAATACAGTGGAAAGCCATCATTTATTTCCTTGACAAGAACTTTTACAAGGAGAGGAAGCAGGCTGATTAGAAGTATTGGTTTGAAAAATCCTCTTGACAGTATTTCTAAGAATGTAGAAACCTTCATTTCTTACCAACAACAACTGCAATCAGATTTTTATTTCAGTACGGACACAGCTGGAAATCTCTCAGAGCCTCAGTAATTTCTCTGGTGTTGGCTATAGGCTTTTAAACTGAAGACACTCCCATAGATGTCCCAATTGTTTATTTATAGCAGGCTGGAATGAATGGCAGAAATGAATGTGTCAGTGAGTGCCAACTTGATTAAATCATTTGACCATTAAAAAAAAAAAAGAAAAACAACTTGCCAATCACAATAAAGACTAATGGTGGAAACCATAATTAGTGAATTAAATGTTCTCCAAGCATACTCACCCTCCCCCATATTTATGACCATTTTTATTCTCTGCTTTTCCCCTCCCATGAAGTCTTCTTTGGTACTCTAGACAATTTGGTTTCTTCTTTCGTACCTCTTCCCCCCAGAGTGTGTGTGTGCGTGTGTGTATGTGTGTTTGTGCATACACATGTGGTTGTATGTATCTACATGAATGGAACCTAAGATACAAATGAGAAAAAACATATCATTCTTGCCTTTCTAAGACTTGGGTTATCATGAAAATCTCTTACTGAGTCTATTTTTCTGTAAATGACTTAACTTCAATTTTTATAGTTGTCTAGACAAAGCAAATTTTCCTCACTGGTTTCTGGTTTTATCATGTCTACATACTGTAGAGCAACTTTCTTTTTAAAAGTATTTATTATCTTATGGGTGTGTCGGGGAGATATTTTTCTGCTTGGAGGTCTGTGCATGCCTGGTTCCCAAGGAGGCCAGGAAGAGACATTGGATCCCTTGCAACTAGAGTTACAGATGGATGTGAGCCGCCATTTAGGTGCTGGATATTGGAATCATGTCCTTGAAAGAACAGATAGTGTTCTTAACCACTGAGACAACTCTCCAGGCCCCTAACTCATTTTCTTTTTCTAAAATCTTAAGATGGCCATCTAGATCTTGCGAGTTTGTTGGACTTTATTCTTTCCTAATTATGCACTGACCATATATCTTTTAAAACTACTGTTCAGATGCATGTACATATTTGCTATATATTTCTTCATAAATATTTATGTGAAATCATTTCTTACTTCTATCTCACTAATTTTCACAATCAGTCATTCTCTAGATGAAATTTTTTAAATTATCTCTTTTTTGATAATTTTTTTCTTTGATTGGAAACATTACTACTTTAATAATAATAATAGTTATTATTATTATAGTTAATAATTACGAATTATTTCTAGCAGTTTTATCACTTGAATATCACATACTTGATCTCAGTAAATGTTCTTTGTGTACTTGGAAATCGAGAATGTTTCAGTGTGTAATTTTGATGAGAACATGCTTATAACTAGCAATGTTTAAAATGTAAATAACATTTTTTGCTTTTACTTTTTCTACTTTAGCTCCTACTTTCAAAAGATTGTGATCTTTAAATTTCCCTGGATAACTATGAACTTATTAATTCCTAATTTTAGATGTCAAGATGTACATATTTTTTATACTGTTTGCCAACTGTAAAGTTTTGAGGCACTTTCATTATATATAGAGATTATAATTTGAATAACACAGGCAGTGCGTTTCATTAGCATTTAGCAGTATATAAATGACCTTAAGCAAGTTAATTTTATTGAGGAATCATAAACTAAAGACTAATTGAAATGCAGTCATGAGAGAATGAAAGGAGGTGTATGGAGAAATAAACTATAAATAGATAATTGTATTCAAAATATTATCTTTAAGCAGGGGCATAGAAATGTAACAGTAGACAGATAAGAAGTGTTTCACAAAATAAGGTAGTGTGACATGCACACATGTGTGCATGTGCATTGGTATGTGCATTTAGTGCGAAAATTCTTAGAACATATTTATATGAAGATGAGCTGGTTCAACAAACAAAATAAACTTGGTAGCAGAAGACTAATTGCAAAAGCATGTCTCCACAGAACCTGATATCCAGTATCCAAAGGTGAATACTTTTCTTACTGTTTTATGAGGGATAGAAGCTAAAACACAGACATCAGTTTGGGCAAATAAAAAAATGTTGAAAGTACGTAAAAATGTTCTTCTTAGTCTTTAAAAAACTTGTTTTTGTAAATTAGAACAGATGTCATCTGAGAAGAGGAGGGCAGGGATATTGGGCTTTAAAGAAGAGGAGAACATGTAAGTAGGTTTGTAAGAGAGCAGGAGAATGTAAAACTAAAGACAATGATAGAAAAATATGATGGGAATGAAAAGTCTTCAGTGATAAACACCGGGTAGATACTGAGGAAGTAAAAGATGACATTTCATGTCCCTCAAATAATATTCCTTGTGTAGTGAAGTGGTACATTCCAGATCAGTAGGTAGGGTATACTATCCCTTTCTTTCTTAATGCAAGTCTCTGTATCTGGGGACTTCCAACACTGAGGACATCAAATGCATGCCTCTGTTTAGTGTGATGTACCAACCACAGAGTGTGTGACTACTATGAATTTCCTGCAGATTTTGGATCCATTCTCTATCCTAGTTCTCAAAATGGTAAGGTCTTGGCCTTATTGTTTTATTACCTGTTACAAATCATTAACCAGGCATCAACAGCATTTCTTAGCCAGAAGAAACTTTGATGATTTATTAACTTTCTGCCTAAGAATGCATTTCTACTTTATAGAGTCACCATCTTTCTTTTTTTTTTTTGAGATCGAATCTCTCACTACTAACTCTGAATATCCTAGAACTCACTCTTCAGGCCAGTTTAGCCTTAAACTCTAATAAATCTACCTTCCTTTGCCTCTCAAGTGCTTGGATTAAAGGCTTGCACCACCATACCCAGAAATCCATCACTTTTCTCCAGCCATTTCTTGTTTTCTTTTAATTCTCCAAAGATCTAAGTATCAAAGAACATATACTCCTAGATCTGATATTCAGTCTCTATCAACTCTTCTTTTAAATGTTTCCTTGGAGCTCAGGGTCATCTAAAAGTCAACTCTCCATGAGGAGATAGCTCTATTTCTGTGATAACTTAAAGTGTCTGAAAAAACTAATTTCTGTGATAGATTAAAGTGACATAATAAAACCACCCTAGGCACAGTCATTTCACTTAGTGCAACAGACTTTCAAAATAAAAGCTTTTAGTTTAACAGGCTGTCCTCTAGAGACTGGATATTTGGGTAACTATTAAGGTTCTCATAAATCATTAATTCTTAGCAGGAAGGTGGTAAGTCTCATCATAAAACTAGTTTTTTATTTTACATGATGAATAACAGAGCAGAGATAATATTTAACTTTATCACGGTCTATAGGTCCAGCTTAAGATAAACCCTAAGTTTATGTTTAATATATATGTTATATTTATATATAAATATGTTATATGTATATATATATAAATGCACATATATAAGCACATATTATGTTTAGATACTGCTGAGGATACAGTTTAAAACATGGGTTCCTATGCTCCCTTCTTCAATCAGTAGATACACCTTGGCCCTTTTTGGAATTCTTTCACAGGGAAGTTGTGTAGTATCTTGTAGCTTTAGTACTTACATGTGAGTGAAGAAAACATTCATAGTCTCCATAGTAATGGCTTCTCACATAGAACTGACTTTAGATTTTGGACCAAGTTAGAAACATGCTTCTGGAGATGTATATTCTGGCTCATGAATGACTACACATTGGTGTTTTTACTATATGGCTTGCTATAAACTGAAGCTCCATGACTCACCAAAGAAGAAATATATGTTGATGCTGGTGTCTGGGAAACAAGGTCAGAAAGCAAAGCATGAAAGAAATCCCAAGTTTTTGATGGTACTTCAGGCAATATACTATAGCTATGGCTTTAAAGGGGGTTACTGACAACAGGAAAGCTACCATTACCAGCCTAAGCGACAAATCTCTTCTATACTTTGCCCTTGACATGATTTGCTTTTAAAAGATAATAAAAATATTCATCAAAACAAAAATATTATTTGAATCAAGTTGCAGTGAATCTTTTTCCATGTCACTGCAAACAAAAAATATACATGATTTAAAAATCCTTGAAGAAAAAATGGCATTTAACATTTCCTACTTTACATTTATGTGGTCAGTACAACAGGTAAATAATTTCACTTCCTTCAACTCTGTCTTAAATAATGGTAGATCATTAAAATATAAGTAGGAAAATTATGTCCAGTTACTCAACTAATTGAAATCAAGTTGACAAAGAAATAAAAATTAAATTGTACAAAGTTGTCAAAACAATGCAAGTCCATGAAACCCTCAGTCTGAGATTTTATTTCCACTATCAAGCAAAGTGTCTTGCATTTCAGTCCTGTAGTCTCTTGTAGCAGCTGTGCTATACCATCTATGAGCATCAACACATTTACTGGTGGTGCTTACAAGATACAATTCTCTAGGTGAGAAAATACAAACCAAGTTGACAAAAGGAAACTATTGTGACACATTGTATATTTAATAAATAATAGTCTGGATATCAGAGGAAAGAGTTACCCACATAACAAAGCCTGAAGGTCAAGGAGTAGTGACCCATGCCTTTAATCCCATCACTCAGGAACAGAGGTCTAACAGCCAGGCATTAGTGGCACACACCTTTAATCCTAGCACTAGGAAAGTTGTATAAAAAGTAAGATAGCTCAGTGGAGGTAGAGAAGGGAGTTCAGCTTCCCCTGCCACTTCCCTTATTGGCTGAGGAGAGAAAGATAAGCTTAAAATCTGAGATAATTCAGTAAGACAGGCCTGAAGAGTTGGATGGGTTAAAATTGGCTGTGGTTTGTTCCCTGCTCTCTGATAGTTTCGCTTTTTCTCAAAAACTAGCTCTGCATTTTTATTATAATAACAAATAGAATTCATGCAATAGAAAGCCATTGTTTTCTTCAAGATTCTTAGTATTCCACTGCAGTACAGCACAAGGAATGATACAAGGGGCCTGGCATAGAGTGACATCAGACTAATCTGGTGACAAGTTAAAGGAAAGCTTCTAGTAGACTCCCACCTATTGTGACAAAGACAGCCTGGTGAGTTTCAAGGCATTTCACCATATTATTTCAGTGTATTTGAAGCAGCATTTATAAATATTTCAGTCCATCTGGGATATGTGAGATGAAAGGATCTTTAATGGTGTTTGTCTTGGGAATTTGTTTATGCAATATTTGATGCCCCACTGGTGATCATATGTAATGGAGAACCTGCCACTCATAAAATGCACAGCAGCTCATGTCTGTTACTGGTCCATAAACACTAGGACAATTTGAGCATCCTGCATTGTATAATCTGGTCCTTTACTTACATAGTTATCAATATCTCAGGAAACCCTGATTGAAGAGTAAGATGGTTAATTTCAGATAGCAACTTGACTGGATAAAGGGGAGACTCCTATAGGTGTCAAGGCATTGTGTATGAAAATGTTTCTGCAGCAAATGGCCTTTGGAGCTGGTGGATGAAGTAGGAAAGACCTGCCTTCACCTAAAGTGATACTAACTAGTTGGTACAGGGCACAGGGCACAATTAACATTTTTCTGATCTTTGTTGGAAACAGGACCTCTTTTCTTCTACTGTCCTTAGGCATCAGAACTTTACTTTATCCAGCCTTTGAACTTTGAAACTTTCATGAGGAATCAACATTTCTTATTGTAGACTCTCACCTAAGCAGGGCATTTTTGCCACCAGCTGCCCTGGCCCTGGTTTTCCAATTCCATGACCCATTGTGTGAAGTTCACAAAACTTTCTGTGGATTTTCAACTCAGTGGCCTATTGTATGATTTTTCTCAGCCTCTGTAACCACACAACTCAATGTCTTACTGAGTTTATCTTACTGAAGAACCTTGATTGATGCAGTAATCTTTTTTATTATAAACAAATTTGTGGGCACTTAAGGAAGCTATGAATTCTGTCACAATTGTGAGCATGAAATGCAAACTTACAAATAGGGCTGCACTAGTTATTTGTTGCTGTGAAAAAATACCTAATCAAAAAAAAAAAAAACTAAGAAATAAAGGTTCATGTTGGCCCTGATTTGAGGGTGCAGTCCATCATGGCAGGTATCCATGGCAGTGGTAAGAGTGGACATTTGATCACACTGCATTAAACCTCAGAAAACAAAGACAAAAGAATGTAAGTGTTCAACCAGATTTTAGTTCAGGATCTCAGCCTATGGAATAAGGCAAACCGCACTTGAGTGGTTTTTCCACTTCCATGAATCCAATCTAGAATCCCCCTGACAAATACACCCAGAGGTTTGTCTTTTTTGGATATTAGATTCTGGAAATTGACAACATTAACTCTCATATGGGCTTACTACCTAAACATAGCAAGAAATACCTTTTCCTCTTTTAGTATCTGTTTTTACTCAATTTTAAAAAATTTTAATAGTTATTTATTTTTATTTTATATGAATTGGTGTTTTGCCTGCATATATAACTGTGTAAGGGTGTCAGATTTTGGAATTACAGACAGTTGTTAGCTGCCATGTAGATGCTGGGAATTGAACTCAGGTCCTCCGGAAGAACAGTCAGTGCTCTTAACCGCTGAGCCATCTCTCCAGCCCCCTTTTTTCTCAAATTTTTAAGTCAGGTCTGACACACAAACTTTATCTGTGCTGATCTGTACATATTTTACCTCTTGCTAATGTTGTGTTTCTGCTGCCTTTTGTCGGCTTTCATAAGCTCTTTCTCCATTTATCACTGTGTGAAAGCCCAGGCACATACTGTAAGTTTAAAAGGAGTTTGAACCAAAACATTCCCCGAAACCATAACAACAACACAATAAAATGGTTTTCCTTTGCCTCCTTCACTCAAGTTGTTTCTTATCTTTTAGACATATTGCGTTTATAATTGAACTAATTCCCTACAGGCTTCAGGCATTCCTAACAAGTCTCTCACGGTGTTTCCTAATTTGCTTTGAAAAGTCATCTCCTCTGAATTTAAGAGTATTGTTTATTGTTGGTGGGAGTGTAAACTTGTTCAGCCACTCTGAAATGCAGTATGATGGTTTCTCAGAAAACTTGGAATCAGTCTCCCCAAGGACCCAGCAACACCACTTTTAGGCAAATACTCAAAGACATACATTTGCACCCCAAAAGTATTAGTTCAACTATGTCCATAGCAACATTATTTGTAATAGCAAGAACCTAGAAACAACTTAGATGCCCCTGAACTGAAGAATGGATTAACAAACTGTGGTACATCTACACAATGGAGTACTACTCAGCAGCAAGAAAAATTGATATCCTAAAATTTGCAGGCAAATGGATGGATTTGGAGAATATCCTCCTGAGCAAGATCTCACAAACCCAGAAGGATAAGCAGGTGATGTACTCACTCATTAGTGGACTTAAAAAATAAAAGAGGGGCTGGAGAGATGGCTCAGCGGTTAAGAGCACTGACTGCTCTCTCAGAGGACCAGGGTTCAATTCCCAGCACTCACATGGCAGCTCACAACTGTCTGTAGTTCCAGTTCCAGGCAAACGCCAAGGCAAATAAATAAATAAATGTTTTATTAAAAAAAGATGTTATTGTGTACAAGAGCTCAAGGCTAGAACATAGCTAACTGATATAGTGCTTTACTTCTACAACGATGACCTCTAGCAGGGGTGTGAGTGAGAAAAGACTTGTTTTCTTTAAGGGTCTGGCCACAGGGAGTTTAATTATGCTCCAGTGAGTAAATGAGCAGCATGAATGGGTGGTTTTGTAAATGAGGAGATCATAAGAGTAGGTATGAAAATGAGAGGACTGATAACTGAGGTTCATGGGTTTATGATGTAAAAACACCAAACAATAAATACATATATATAAAACTTAAGATGATATAGAAAATATTAGAAACGTCTTAATTTTCTGTGGCAGCTGTCCATAGGCAAATGAGACAAACAAAATTGACTAAATTTAGAATGAGACTAATACTGTACCATGACTGCCAGATTTAGCTAAATATTTCTACTATACTTATGTCTCATGAAAATATTATACGAGATATATAGAAAAGTAAGTTTTATCATGTATATGAAATTTAAATTTGTGTTTTACTTGCTGCTTGACAATTTTATAGTATGTAATACAAATATGACTTTTTTGAATGGCTTATACTTAATAAAAATATAACTATATATTGTAGGGCAGCCTCCAGAAAAGTCTGTTCAGACATGAATGTAAGCCAATGAAAAGTCTTTATTAGCTGGCTGGCAACCAACCACACTAGGTGCTCATGAGCCCAGTGTTACACTGAGCCTTTCACAGAATGACCTTTTAAGCATAAAAACCATGTTGTGTGTTGACATACTTCAGTTAACAAGCACGGTTAGCCACAAGCAAAACTATAGAAGCAAAAAAAGCAATGTTAGTACCATTTAGAGACTTTCAGAACTACAGACTTTGATAGATTAGGTCTTAGTTTTATAGCTAGAATGGTACTTCCATCATGGTGTCAGCTGTGCTAAGGTCTGGGGGCCTGTTACAAAATAATCATAATATTAATGCACTATTTTTCTTTACACAGTAATTTAATTTACATTAAGCTATAGGATGTAACTTTACATTTTACTGTCCAAGGTAAAGCATCTCATTGAAGAGGCTTTACCTGTATATGTGTAACTGTAGCGCAAATTCTACTTGTATTTTTTTCAGAGCTTTGTTTTTTTTCCATTTTTGAATTATGAATAACGTGTCATTCTTTATCCATGTATCCCCTTGTTCAAACTCCCTTCCCCCTTCCGCCCCTCCCAGTCACTCTTCTCCCCATCCAGATTGCTTCTAATGCCTGCTGTTTTCCTAAGCCTGCCTTAAATGCCTTCTTCATGCAGCTGTATCCCATCCACGTTAAGATTAAAAGTGTGAGCTACTCTATTTGGTAGTCAGCTTTGAATTCACAGAAACACAGTTCTCTGTCTCTGGAGTTAAGGGACTAAAGGCATAAGTTACCACTGCTGGCTTTTCCTCTGGGATTAAAGGTGTGTGCCATAGAAGCCAGCTGTTTGGGTTTGTACTCACAGAGATCTTCACAATGATGGGACTAATGGATTGTGCTACCTCTGCCTAGTTTGACTGTGTGTTGATCTCTTGATATTCCAGGTTTTATTAAATATGTAACAATATCACCACACGTAAGGACTGGATCAACTCTCCAGAGAACTTTTCTTTCATTGATTACATTATCCTTTAGGTCTGCTCTCCTTCCTTACCTTGACATCAGGTCAACTGTTCACCTCATCTATGACATCAGCTGACTTCACTGATGTTTGATTGCTGTGATTTAGGAAAGCTTGTATCCTTCCCAAGTTTTCAGGTTTACCTATAAATTAATTTGCATTCTTCTTGCCAGTTTTTGTAAACATCTTTTAGAATGCAAGGAACTGGCAAACAAATACATCATGCCAATAAACAAGAGGCAATTTGTATTGCTGTTTTAATAATATTTTGTTAATTATTTGATACTATCATACAATATGCTTTCTTTATAATCAACACCTTCCATAACCATTGTGACCACCCTTACCTCCCTACCCAACCAACTTTGAATTTTCTTCATTTATTTCCTATCCAGTTCGGTTTGCATTACCAAACTCTCTTAGAAATGAAGCCTTCCCTGGACAGACGTTTACTAACCAGTGGCCACTCCATTAAATAAAGTCGACTACCCCCCTCCTAGCATCTATCAGATATCAACTGTTACTCAGATAATGGTGGGATATCTCATCTACCTTCTCTCTCTATGCTGACACTAGTCTGGCTTGATCTGGCACAAGTCTTGTACATGCTGTCATTGCCACTGTGAGTTCATATGTGCAACTTCTCTGCTGTGTCCAGAAAACACTGAAGCCATCCTCCACTTTTGTTTCTTATGTTCTTTGTTTCCTTTTCCTTTGAAGTTTCTGGAGCTGTAATGATGGTGGTGTGTGATATACACTTCACAGTTTAATATTCTCTGCATGTTGTCCATTTGCTTTATGTAATTGTATACATAAAGCAATATTTGATAAAGATTTGAGGAACGCATTATTCTATAGGTATGGCAACAAGTCATTAGGAATAATTTCAATCCTATGGTATTTTATCTGGATAACCTTTTGAGGTTTTCCTCTAGGCTTATGCCCTGTCTAGATGGTTATAGGCCATGTGGGGAAGGGGCTTCTGTCATACATGGAGAAGTCAATTTTAGGAGCCAAGGAAGTCTTTAGTGAATGTGTATCATCTGACATTGGCACAGCCATGTCAAAAATCTGGTGCTTCAGATTCAGAAAGAATTTGCCAAAATCCATTGATCAGGCCCACGAGAAAAGGCAAAGCCTTCCTCTGGTCCAAGCTTGAATGTTAACAATGTATAAAAAAAACTAAGCAGCACAGCTCACTTCTTCCAGACTCTTTGAGGTTGAGACTGCTCACTTACTGGAACTAGTTAATGTCTCACTTTGTGTTGTACATAATTAATGGGCTGGCACTCTGGGTGGGTGGCTGTATAGTTGATAACACTCCATCTGTGTATACATTCCACCCAACCCAAGCTCTCTGAATATATACCTCCATATCTAACTTTCCTTTATTCCCTAACTGCTCCAGCCAAGTTTCCAAAACCAAACCATAGAGGACATGGCAATCAATGGTATTATTTTTCCTTGGGCCTTATGACTTTTGATTCACATTATACATCTATAATAGTCTAGATTTAAATTTTTCATAATAATTAAAATAACGTCCCATCCCAGTCCCTTTATGCTCATATTATTGACAGTTTATTTTCAGCATACTTTCAAAAAAATTTTAAGCATACATACTCATGTTTGCATGTGTACAAAGTGCTTGTGTGGATGTGTGTGTGTGTCCATGTAGCTTGTCCATGTAGTCCAAATCACTTGTTACCGCCCAACAGAGGAATAGTAACTAAACTATTAAAAATGATATGTATGAATTATTCCAGGATGATAGCTGAGAAACATAGAGCATAGAGGAAGCAGTCTACATAGTTCAAAAATATGTAAAGAGGTCCTTAAGACAATTTGACTATTGTGTCCTTATAGGTTTCTTTACCTACAAGGCTGTAGTACCACCAATGAATTCTCAAGGGACACATCTGAACTTCAGTCTCTATAGTACTCTTGAAATCTGGAAGATAATGACTTCAGCCCTCCAAGAAATCATAGCTGACAACATTTCTTTGAAAGAATTGAAAATAACAAAGCATCACAGATTGATGATTTTACCCAAATCCTATATCCCTTTTTTTTATATCTTTGCATGTCTTCATGTTGAAAGCTCTCTTGGTTCTCAAGAGGCATTTCACAATCTAATTCTATGAGTCTTCTAGTATCCCACTGTGATTTTTCTGCCTCAGAAAGCAGGAGAATTAAAACTGTGTGTTGCTTTAGCTTTGAAAACTGGAAATAAAAAATGAACAGCTAAAGACTAAAAAATAATTATAACACTTAAAATGCCAGAATGTGGAATCCCATTTATGATGATATTGACAGGACCCCTACCTATAATCCAAGTAGAGATTGTGATCTAAGAATGCCTTGGACTTCTCATACAGTTTTGTGCAAATTTATTGACTACCTGCTGGAAAATAGTATCATATTTAGGTAACAGCAGAGCCCATACTTGTTTTCTTCCCTTGGCCAGATGCTAGATCATCCTGGGACATGATGCGTTGCCTGTCACAAACTGAGTCTGTTCTTCCGTGAAAAAAAAATTTCACAAGCTCAGGACACTCTGTGGAGACCCCATGCTGTCACTCATCATCTCAAATAATTACAATTTTGTATTTTCCTTGATAAGCACCATTGGGGATGTCAATTAAGAGCCACTGACTGGAGTCAAAGAAACATGAGAAATTGATTGCAAAAGAGAGCCTTTTCCAGTATTTGTTCTGTCATAGTTAAATCTATCTTAAGAAAGTGCTGATTCTCAGAGAAAGAAGACAATCCTGAGTGTGTCTCCAAAGACAATAAAATGTTGTGGTTATATGGGTGAAGAACAAATGGGCAGCTGGGCTGATACAATGATTTCTTCTCAAGGATTAACAAAATTTTTAAAATGAAAGAATGTATGTATATGATATATACATAAAATATATCTATATCTATGTATCTTCAAATATGAGTGCTTTAATCTTTGTGATGGTATTTTCAAGATTAATGTCTAAGACTCTTCTAGTCACAAAATTGCCAGACTTGAGTTTTACTCGTGATCTCTCAATGCTTATATAACCCTCAGCAAACATCTTATACTCTGTGTCATCTATGAAGCAGGTTGTGGTATTAAATAATCTTGGGCTTGGGTCTGTAGAGATGACTCAGTAGGTAAGAGGGTTATCTGCTCTTGCCAAGGGTCTGAGTTCAATTTCCTGAACTCATCTATGTTGGGTGGCTCACAGTCATCTGTAATTCCAGCTCCTGGAAATCTGACACCCTCTTCTGGCTTCCATAAGGACCCACACACATGTGGCACATACTCACACTGATATATAGTTTAAAAATAAAACATTAAAAAAGTTACCTGCAAGTACTAATACTGAAACTGAACTGGGTAAGCCTTGAGAGTAATCTATAAATTGTAATATTATGGCAAATGAAACTAGTGTTTTCAAAAACAGAAAGACAATTACTCTTTTTATATGTCTTTTATGCTTTTATGGATTTCTTTAAACTTATGGATGAGATGTCTGAGAAGATTATCTGGAGAGGTCTAATGATATACTGACTATAACAGGCAGTGAGTACCCAAATTGTGGGAAATGACCACAGGTCTTTAGAAGAAAGCAATAAAAGAGAAAGACTGGGTTATTTGTGTAGCATCAGAAAGACCATAGAAGTAAGAGGCAACTAGGGAAGCTTCTGGAATGAGGGCCTCCCCCAAAGAGGTAAAAGTTCCCATGTTGGGCTGGAGTCCAGTCTTCTCTTGGCTCTGCTCTGCTTAGGCAACATTGGAAGGACAGCTGTTGCTCTGAGACTCACCAATCAGTTCAAGGGAAGCTGGGGATCCCACACACCACATTACACTCAGCTCCTGGGAGGGCTGCATCTCTGTATCTTCTCCTGTGACCCAGGGCCCTGCAGCCTCAGACTGGCAAGTCACACCTCCCTGCCAAGGATACCTGCAGCATTGAGTTAGAGGTTTTTATTCCACTGCCTTTGTGTATAAAAATGTCCACCCACTCTGGAATCCAAAGCCTGATCACAATGAATGACAGTGTACAACATATTTTAGGGTACCATAATTTGAAAAGAGTTGGTAATTTTTATATGGCAAATAGATCACACTTTTTTGTGTCATACTATTTCTTTTATAGACAACTAGAAAAGAATAAAGCTCTTGGATTTAGGGGATTTTTTTTTTTGAGACAGGATTTCTCTTTGTAGCTTTGGAGCCTGTTCCTGGAACTTACTTTGTAGACCAGGCTAGTATCAAACTCAAAGATCCACTTGCCTCTGCCCCTGCGTGCTGGGATTAAAAGCATGCAGCCCCACCATCCAGCCATGGGAAATAGGTTTTTAGGAAACTCTGTAATGAAATGGACTTTGCACTTCCAGCAAAATGTTTCATGGGCTACCACCATCAGAATTTCTTAACTTCTCCCTTTTCTCTCCAAACTACATTCCAGAATCTACATATCATCACATTCTTGTTGGCTTCAAGACTCTTCATTTTGTTATGGCGTCTGGTGACTATGACGGACAATGCCTAGTCTAGAGAGCTGTTAAGATCTCCCACTTTTTCAAGCATACAGTTGTACAGTGAAATAAGCTGGATTATACTTATATATATGTTAGGGCTTTCTGTCCCTACAGGCCTATGTTGGAGGTAGGGCATGTAAGGAATTAGAAAGCAAGGGAAATCCTGTTTTGTACCCAACCGAATGGACTGATGCCCTTTTGAGAAGATAGAGACATTAGAGTTTTCTTTCTCTTTTCTATGTGAGAAAACAGCAAAAGGGAGCCATTTACATGTCACAAAATGAGTCCTTATCATCTACCAATCAGCTAGTGTCACAACACTGCACATCTCAACTGTGACAAACTGTGAGAAAGTACAGTTCTGCTGTTCAACAGAAATAAAGTTCATGGTAATTTTTTTTGTAAAAGCAGACCAAGAATAATAGGGAAAGTGGTAATTAGTTCATTTTATATTGTTTAAAACAAAATACAAGACACACGATACTCTATAAACTAAGGAGGTTTGTTTAACCCAAAGGTTTTTGTTGTTATTTGATTAGGCTTTTTTGAGACAGAATCTCTTGTAGCCTCTGATAGTCTCAAACTCTCTGTATAGTTAAAATTGGCTTTGAACTGCCAATTCTCTGGACTCTACCTTCAAAGTACTATGATCACAGACTTGTACCATCATGCCTGGCAACTCAAAGTTTTAGAGACCAAAATATCAAAACCAGGCTGATGTTGAGGGTCACCTGTGTGCTATGATATGATAGATGGCACCATATAGCAGGAGCAAAAGGGAGCTGTCACCTGGAGGAGGAGGATAAAGTACTGAAGAAGACTCAAGACGCTTATTTCAGTGCAATTCCCTATGATAGAAACCACTTATTTCCTACAGATTCAACACATTTTTATAGACCAACAGTAATCACCATATGAGCAGTCCGTCAGAAGCACACCACATATCATCTGAAGGTCTCACCATCTCTCAACATCATCACCCTAGTGGAAACAAAGCCTTCAGAACATATACCTGGGGTTGACTCATCACAGTAAGTGGCAGTGATTAGTGGGAGCTCTCCAATGGGGTTTTAATTTAGTGCCTGAGTCTTAGCTGTTACAATGTGACCCCTTGATGATCTCATGTTATACAGTGTCAAACTACTTGGTCACAATTTTTTTATATGAAATACAAGTAACTAATGACAGCTTCCCATTGTTTTCTCAACTGCTCACTCATTGAAACTTCATTTTTCCTCTATTTTCAAAGCTAAACACGGACTTTTAAGGTCATGATTTCTATCTACTGACTTTGATCTTAGTTGTGTCCTGGAACTATGTGAACTCTTTTTATTCTATGAGTAACTGTCATTCTCCAGCCTATGCCTTTTATGGCTCTTGTTACTCGGGTTTCTAGCCCCACTTGCTTTATATCGATGCTTGACAACCTCAATTCTGGAAAATGATTTTGGGAAATGTTCTCAGAATTTGGAGGCCAGGCTGCACATATTGTTAGGTCTGTTCCTATAGCAGCCACCCACAGAAATGCTGTGTTTCTACAGAGAGATGTGTCTGTGCTGTGCTTGTAGCTGCCCCTCATGCCTCCACTAGAAGCAGCTGGTGTCACCTTTGATGCCAAGATTCAACCCAGCTTTGTGCCTGCTGTGGCATTTTTATACCCTAAAAAATACAATATAATGATCAGGCCATGAAAGTTAAAATATACACCATCATGTTTTTATTTGAGCCAATATGATTTAAAGTCATTGAAAGCCACCAAATTACATTGGTGATTACCATGTCTACAAAATGTACATCTCTCAAAACTGGGATGTCTCAGCCCTAAGGTTTCCTTTTTTTAAACTTGATACAGTTCCTTCATTGGTTGTTGTATCCATTCCTTATCTTACAGATTAGCATATGTTATGAGGAATAAGGACCTCTGGGGATTTGAACTTCGGATGTTAAGGGCATTAGCAACTCTCAATGTTTCTCATGTTGAGAAAATGTTCAATCCCATGGATTCCCCAGCAACAAGAACTTTTATAAAACTATCTAAATAGAAACCCTGAGAAAGAACTTTTCCAGTACATTCCACATGCTCATAAGAAAATAATTTTCCATACAGCAATCACATCCCTCTCATCCGTGTCCTGACACTCAAAAAGCATATTTCAGCATCCCAGAATCATGCCCCAGCCTTTCAGCCAGTGCTCACAAAGGCAACCATCATGTAAGTTACAGTAGGTATGAATCAACAGGACGAAACAGTTCTAAATGTGAACAATGCAGGGGCCCTAAGGGATATGGTCTCTCTATGTGGTCCTGGATGGTCTCAAACTGAAGAGATATACCTACCATTGCCTTCTTCTGAGATTAATTATGTGCATTATCATATACATGTTTCTCTTATGGTTTGCGAAGTCATCAAGTCATGATTTTGGATTTTCTTCACCCTGCTTGTTTCCTCACAATCTGACCTTAGCTCGAAGCCACTAAACCAAGGAGAGGATGCTGTATGGCAAGCTCCTCATTTACTTGGGGGGTCTCCTGTATTAAATCGGCCTCTTATGCTCATATAACAGAGAGTTTGTGTCTTGTCTCTGTATTTTGTGTTCCCATGACAATATTGGGAAGGGAAGCTCTCTCTGTCTTTCCCTCTGTCTCTGTCTGTCTCTGTCTCTCTCTCCCTCTCTTTTTCTCTCTGTGTCTCTGTCTGTATGTGTGCATGCATGCATGTGTGTGCGTGTGCACGTGGGTACTCCTGCATGTATATCTTTGAATATTTTGACTGTTTAATGATTTATACTTCTATCTTTCTGTTTAGTGTTGAACAAGTTTATTAGAACAGACATGAGGATTATTTTTTCAACTATCCTTCTAGAATATTTCAAAATTTATATAATAGCAGTGAAGTCTTTTTATGACTTTTGAAAGTGTGTAATCAGTATGTCCTCAAATATTGCTTATTCTACATCTCTGAATTTTCTCCAGGTTTGCATTAAGAGTAACAGGAATTTTTGAAAACCCTCCCCCATATATTTTGTGTTTGATTCAGGTTTTTAAAAGATTGATCTCATTTTATTTCTTTATACTGCAAACTTAGTGTTGTTTCATTAATCTATTTTTGTGCATTGAATTGCACCTTTCCCCTAATGCTCTAATTTCTGTAACTTCAGTCAGTTATTGTATTTGAAGATAAGATCTTTAAAGTGGCAATGAATCTAAATAAAGTACATCAATTGGTCTATATATTATTTGTATCTATATTTGGGGGCAGACCATTTGGTATTTGTCAGCCAATTGGGGTTCCTGGGGAAGATTATTTTCCCATCTTCAGCAATCCTTAGTTTTCTTTAGTTCTCTGTGTAGGTTCGGGGACTCATGGTTTTCCCCATCCACTCTAGCATGTCTATTGTTGTCCTTGTTAATCTCATTTTAGCCTTTATGTTTCTGAAATCGTAGGAGAACAATCTCACCATAAACTCCTTGATCCTCTGTCTGTTACAACCTTTCTACCAGAGCTTCTGTAACATTCTCTGAGTCGCAGGGATGGAGGTGTTTATGTACACATACATGTAAACATACAGCAACAGTGAAAAGTTAGTCCATGAATTTGAAAGAGAGAAAAGAGGGGTGTACGAGAGGGTTTGGAGGGAGGAAGGGGAAGAGTGGGGTGATAAATTATAATTTCAAAAATATAAATTAAGTAAGAAAGGAAAAAAACGAGTAAATATGGCTTATGCCACAATCTCACAATCTGAGTTGCAACCTCCTAACAGAAGAGCTATGAACACACAAAAACACTGTGGATGCCTTTATATAGAGAGAAGCCAAGAAAAGAGGTTCAGGTGAACCCAAACCTTCAATACTTTGACTTGGAATTCAAGTCTCTACAACTTTGAGAATATTAAGTTGCTATTACTTGGCCCTCAGTCTGTGACACTTTCTGTTGTATTTTGTCATGGTGGCTCTAGACACTACTGTGTCTGTGCTTTCTAGTCCACTGGCTCAATCTCTTACCATACCTGTCAAAGATTTCTGGTAAAATTTTAGCTTGTTATAAGTTTGTAGTTTCAGATATTCAGTTTGAGGTGAATTTATCCATACTTATTTTCCTAAATACCATTTCCCATCATTGTAGATTCTATGTCTAACCACTGGAGTAGCTATGTGACTTGCAATACTAAGTCTAACATCTTCATTATCTTCGTGTTATTAGTGTTCAGTTTTTCATCTCTAAGCACCATCATTTATTATTATTATCTAACTATCAATATAACATGTAGAAAAATGTGATAGGAAGGTTCTCTTCCATCAAAGTAAATAGTTTTGTAATTTGCAATTTAAGAATAAGCACATAGCCATGGCCTCATTGAAATTTACTTGTATATATTTTTCAATCTTGTAAAGGCAGAATTCTCTATTAAAATTCTTACCTCTTCAGTATTGATAATAAGCTCATCTTCATTTCACTAACAGCATAACACTGAAAACTCTACTTAGGTATTTATTCACTTAGCACCCACTTTCTGACTTTTTGTTGTTTAGATAAATTTTTCTATGAGTTTTTTCCTACTTGTGCATCTTATGAATTCTCTGATAAGGACAAGTATATAATCAATATTTCCTTTTCTGTGGGTCATCTTACCTTGAGACTTCGAGTTTTTATTTGATCTCAAGTGCCAGCGTTTGCTTCCAAATGAAGTGCAGCTGCCACAGACTCCAGAGAGTTGATTCCTTTTAGCGTATATGCCCTATGTTGTGATTAACAGAGGCCACTTGTCCAGAGTTCTGCACCAGACCTTCCATCCCTCTGATTTCCCATCCTTCTTTGTTTTTCTGCTGCTCAGTCTTTTAGTACCCCACCCTTTTAGGATACACTATCATAGGTTTTGTTAATGTAACCACCTAATAGAGCTGTTCTTGACAAATGCAACAGGTGACAAATCCATGTCAATGTTTAAAATTTAAAAGATGTTGACTGCAAATATACACAGTTTTACCTCATTAGACAATCATATTATCTCCACTTTGTAGCTTAAAAATGGAATAAATGGAAGTGTAAATCACTGGCATAAATCAGCTAGGAAGATTAGAGAAATATATAAAAAGAGAAAGCTAAACTCCAGTACCTGTGCTTTGTACTAGGGTGCTGTACACTAGGTACCAAGAAACTATACCAAGAATGGATAGATAAAGGGATGTCTATTTCTGGGACACTGCATCTGGCCTACAGTGGCTTCAGGAAGTCCAGGCAGTGAATGACAGGGATTAGTAAAGAAAGTCAAATTTCTCTCAGCAAGCTGTGCGTGGATCTATTAAACTTTACGGAGACTCTTCCTCTTCATGAACCCTTTCTTCTATACAGGGGAATCTGAGAATTGTGGACATTGACAACGAGACACAGTTAGAGCTCACCAAAAGCCACCAGTTTTCAGTTGGAAGTTTTAAAACTGAAGAACAACTCTTCTTTTCTTTGTGAGATGATGTCTGCCATCCAATACTTTTTTCAGGTAAACATACAAGCAGGCTGACACTGTTCCTACAATGTGGATTTGTTCACACCAAGCCCAGATAGCCCTTGCTCATGGCCACAGATGACTCACTGGATTCTTAGGAAATCCCAAAGGTTGAGCTAATTAACTTGGATGAGTTCATGCCTGACTCAGTTTGAAAAGAGTGTGTGGGCAATGGAGTAGGAACTATTGTTTTGTGGAACTTGGAGACACTTCAGCTTATTCCAATTTAATTTTTGAAATCATACCAATATTGAAAATATCTAGGGTCATGTTAACATTTTATACAATAATTGACATTTGAGCTGAGTCTATGTCATTACCCATCATCTCACTCCATCTCATTTCCTGTTTGGAAATTCAAATCTGTGCTATCCACCCCCCTCATCCATGTAAACAACAAGGATCTGGACATTTCATCCTTTGTAAATACAATCCTGTGGTCAAAAATAGGCTGAGATTTGCATTGATCTCTAGTCTGAAATAACTACAGAACTGAGGAAACTCTTTCCTCTGAGACCCCATCTAATGTAAATAATATCAGTATTGTTATCTATAAAAATGTAAAACCCAGGCTGGAGCAATGGATCAGCGGTTAAGAGCACTGGCTATTCTTCTGTAGGATCTGAGTTCAATTCCCAGCATCCACATGGTAGCTAACAACTGTCTGTAATTCCAAGATCTGACACCCATGTGTATATGAGAGAAGAAGTAGATTGGGTAGTGTGAGGTGGTAAACATGAGGAAGTTGTACCACTAGTTGAATTTTAAGCTGTGCTTATGTTTCCCTCTCTAAAATTTTTTCCTAAAATGATGATTGACAAGAATATATCTAGAGACATCAAGAAGATACTCTCAGAATGCTGAAATCCTGCTGTTAGAAACAGCCAATCAATCCAATGTTTACCACTTTGACTAGAATAGCAAAATAAAGTTGGTGTGTTCCTTTGTTGCCAGAATTATTAAATCTCACTGATATTTTGCAGTTAATGACTATATTAATGGACTGTTTCACAACTCTAGAACTTCTTATGTCAACTTTCCTTTCTGGTAGCTAATTACTATATCTTTTAATTTTTTTTAAAGTTGGTGAGATAAGACCCACTCACAATACTAATGGCTTTTTCTTAAATCTCTGGTTTAAAGAGTCACCTCATCTAAAAAGTACCTTACATATCAAATGGTATCTGGCCATGTTGCTGTCTGTGTGCTTATTATGAGTTGTGTTTGTGGCCACTAACATAGGATTGAAATCCATATGATCTTTTGAGTTCTATGTGTCTGTCATTTAAAAGGGCACCTTGCTGTGGCCTTCACAAAAGCTGTTTGGAGCATCTCTCCCTAGGTTATCAGACACTTTCTAATTCTCCACGGACATTTGCTGCTACTTGAACTTTCACAGCTCTCTGCTAACATCTGTTTCCTGTCATGAATGTGCATGTGTTTTCTCCAGTGGACTTTGTCTTAGAGAGTGAAGAGGTCCAGTTGGATTCATTTTACTTGACACAGAGACTGATTATTAATTATGAATGTTCAGCTTTAGCATAGGCTTGTCCCACTAGTTCTTTTAACTTAATTTAACCTAATTCTATTCATCTACGTTTTGCCTTGTGGTTTTTACTTTTCTTTCATTCTGTATGTCCTACTTTCCTGCTTCTTCCATGACTGGCTAGCTGGCACCTGGCATCTCTCTGACATCTCTGTTTCTTTCTTCCCTGATCCTAAATTTCTCTTTCTACTTACTCTCCTTGCCTGAAAGTTCTGCCTATACCCCCTCTGTCACTATTGGCCATTCTTCTTTTTTATTAAACCAATCAGGTGCCTTAGGCAGGCAAATAACACAGCCAAGCACCCTACATAGTTAGACAGATGCAACACATCTTTGCATAGTTAAATATTCTGTAACATTCCTGTCTTCTACAGAAGAGTTTTATGTGATTGTTCCTAGTGTTGAGAGGCATCTAAGCATTGTGTGTGTGTGTGTGTGTGTGTGTGTGTGTGTGTGTGTGTGTAGGATAGTATATCAACCTTGTGGGATGCTTATGATTTTGATACAGAAAAAAAAATACAGCTGAGGGTCAAATCTTCTCCAGATTAATATCAGAGCCCTTGAAACAAAGTGATTCAGAATGTCCTTTATCCATTTCACCCCAACACTGAGAAAGCAGAGAGAGAGAGAGAGAGAGAGACCTCTTAAAAGAAGTTGTTGCTGTTCGTAGAATACCCTTGTTGGATATCTGAAAGGCCAAAGTCTTTTGTAATACTAAAAAACATCTACATAAAAGTAGATTCTAAAGGTTAGTCTTCAGATTGAAAAAAAAAGAATATTGTGGACAGGAACATTTTTATTTCTTTTCCTCTCAGTGTGATAATGCCAAGAGATGTAAAAACATAAGAATAGTCATGGATTTGATTCTATTCAAAACAACTATAATAAAGCAAGCTAGGTTTTTAGATACTTAGTAAACTAACATTAAAATTGTCTTGCTACCATTGCACAGATAGACATATCCTGACTGTCAGGCCAGTATTGCAGATGCAGGGTCCAGCCCTGGATTACATCCTTGATATTCTTTAATTTGCCAGTAATCTACATAGTATGTTCCAGAAGAGCTAGTCAGAAAAAAAGTCTCCTTGTCACTTCAATATTGATTTCCCTGTGTCCTGCATCCAATTTATGTGGCCTTTTGTTAGCAGTAGAGTCTTAGCATCTCCTTATGGTAGATGTCATGGCTTGAATAAAAATTGCCCTCCCCTGCCCCGGGCACATAAATTTGAATATTTGAACACTAGGGAGTGGCACTGCTTGGCATAAGGAGGTGTGGCCTTGTTGGAAGAAGTGTGTTACTCAGAGTGAGCACTGAGGTTTCAAAAAGTCTATGTCATGCCCAGAGCTCTCTCTTCCTGCTGCCTGTGGATCTTCATGTACAACTCTACATCTCCAACATAATGTCTACCTGTGTGCTGCCATGCTCCCAGCTAGGAGACTGTAAGCCAGCCCCAGTTAAATGCTTTCTTTCATAAGAGTTGCTCTGGTCGTATTCTCTCTTCATAGTAACAGAACACTAAGTCAGTAGGCAACCAAAAGCAGTGGTGATAGAGACAGCTTGTATTGTTTTAGGTGACTCGTAAGTTATACTGGACTATAACTCATAGGAAAATGACATATGAGTAACACTGACACTAAGATCTGTATTTAATATCCCATATATCCTGGGAGTAACACCAGGGTACTTCTGCCTAAAATCCTTATACAATTAAGTTAATTTAATTAACTAACAAACTAATGAGATTTTGTAGTTTTTTCATCCATGCTTAGTTTGAGTTAACTCACATCCTACAAAATGTTCTGTTGATTTTTTTTTCAGGCATGATCCACAGGATAGAATTCACACCCGATACTGTAAACATGTTTTAATCCACCCCAGGAAAGGGAAAGCCCAAGGGAAGAGCCTATTGATGTTTGTTTTTCTAAATGGTATTGTTTTCAAACTGCCTTCTAAATATTTATGTTTTATGTCCAGATGTTTGTGATGTGTCCAATATAGAGCAGAGAAGCCTTTGATGTAGTAGTAATTAATACTGAGTCATCACTGGGCAGAGTGCTGAAAATAAGCCACTGTGTGCTCAGCCTTAGATGGGACATCTGTGTCTCTATATTACCTCTGCTCAAGCTCAGGAAATATCATAATAGAGAGGCAGAAAGTGTGAGAGAGCCAGAGGATAGAAAGAAGTGCCATGGAATGCTCTCCTCTGGATACATCATGAAGCAACATCAATTACTCTAGACATGGCATAATTGCTGCATGCAAAACATCACAGAGGCTAAGGTTAACTACATAAAATCAAGCCACTTAAAAATTCTACCATAGAGTGTGGAGGAAGTTCTGAGGACTCACCTACAGTTGTGGAGCTATTGGTAGTTGATGGCTGCTAGGGAAGGATTATAACTTTACTTTGGGGTGTAGCCACTGATAGGATGTCTATGTCCCATTAGATGACTCTACAATTATTCATATGAGGGCAAATCAGATTTGGTTCAGTTGGTTAAAGTATTAATTTTATTAATTAATGTTGTTAATAAATATCAACAAAATAAATAAACACTTTTAAGTAGAAAGTCGGAGACACACACTTTAAAGCATAGTCTGGAAATTGAAAAATTCAGGTCAACCCAGGCTCTGTAGTGAGACCCTATCAAAGAAAGAAGAGAGAGAAAAAGGGAGAGAGAGAGAGAGAGAGAGAGAGAGAGAGAGAGAGAGAGAGAGAGAAAGAGAGAAAGAGAGAGAGAAAAGAGGAAAGAGAAAGAGATACAAACACCAGAATGATTGGAGGTATGATATGACCAGGAAACCCTGAGGGGAATTTGGGGAAGAGAATATGACCAAGACATATTGTCTACACATGAAGAATATCCAATGAATAGATATGAAATACTTCTAAAATGATCTATCAATGTCTATGTAGAGTTGCAAATTCCATGAGGAACTGTTCATTTATTTTGTTTGCTGCTGCATAATCTAGCTAAAAATAGATTATAAAAAAATAATTGAATGAGTATCATGTGAGTGCCGTTACTGGGCTAGCTTGGTGCTGAACTGCCCGCCACTGAAATGAGCACTTACTTATGTTAGGATTATAAGCCGATCAGTCGGTTCAAGAAAAGACCTATTATGGAGGAAGAAGTGGATAAATAGGATTTTAAGAACCAGTCCTTAGTTTTCATTCCATCGTTATACATTTAATTATGAATCTAGTCCCTTTGATGTGCTTATGAATGTTAATCAGGAATTAATTTACTAGATTAAGGATGAAAAGCCCAACCTAGCATTATGACAACTCTTGAAAGCTGTATGCTTACCCTCCTTGCAAATCTTGCAAGCAGCAAAGCTGGTCAGAGTTTGTCTTTTAAAGCAATTGCTATTGCTTCTCTAACCTTGGCAAGAAGCTTTGTACATCTTGGATGTTTTAGAAGCTCCCTGGGCCTTCTGTGGTTTGTTTATTTCCTGAGACTTCCATGTTTCATTACTTCTAGGGTCTTTGAGCCCACCTGCTCCCTCCAGAAGAGAAAGATTCCATTTTCAGGATATAGCTACATACCATAACAAGTATTATGATGTCCTCCTGAGTCACAGCAAAGCACCAAACTGTCAAGATGACTATATTGATGCTTTCAGCATTTCAATGAAATAAGTAAATTAGGAAAGCAAAATTCTTGTGTTTTTAGCACACGTAACTACAATGTTTGTATGTGTTTATATTTTTAGCTCTTTTGTGGGCAGAAAAAAATTAGATTTCTTTTGTTAAAATTGTTTAAAGCAGATAGTAAGTAAATATCCTCAGCTGTAGACTGAGTATTGAGACATCGAGACCATATCAAGATCATCAAAGGAACTCAGGTTTTTTTAAATACCTCTGGTTTCAATAAAAACTTTATAGAATTTCCCACATACACTATACTCTGTGTGTGTGTGTGTGTGTGTGTGTGTGTGTGTGAGAGAGAGAGAGAGAGAGAGACAGAGAGAGAGAGAGAGAGAGAGAGAGAGAGAGAGAGAGAGAGAGAGAGAGAGAGAGAGAGAGAGAGAGAGAGAGAGAGAGATTGAGATTTGGAAATGGATATACAAGTAGAGGAAGAATATGCTCCTTGCTATTTAAGTGTTCATGAAAATTAAGTGTTTCATTAACATGAACACCAAGAGTAGACAAGAGTCAATCTTAGGCACATTAGGTTCTGCGAAGCTCAGTGTTTGCTTCCCATCATTAGGAAGAGTAAGGTGCATCTTTCTTTGAAATATCCTTGCATCATTTTCTACTACCATTTTAAATTTTCCTCTAAGCACGATTTACGTGATGTTCTTGAAGTCTGGTAGTACTGATGCCCTTGGGAGAAATTCAATTGACTACAGGGGTACATTTTCAATACAATCTTATCAGAAGGGAACAGGGGATACTAGGATTAATTGAAAACGGTCCTTCTTTCTTCTGGGTTTCAGCATAGAGAAAATTTTTGAAGTGATGAGTCATGTTGCTTCAAGAATAAAATTTATAGGAAAAACACCAAATGTCCTGCAGCTTCAGTATCACAATATCTTATTATTTATGTCAACAAAGATGTAAACTTTAATAAAGCAACTGTTGACCTATTCAGAGGTCAAGAAAGGTCTGTGTGTGCATTCTTATGGAGGATAATCATTGAACCTTGGAAAGGCATTAGAGAAGCACTAGATTTCAGTGTCACAAAATTCTTGCTGTGATTCTGATATTACCATTTGCCAAATGTGTAACTTTGGTTAATGTGGGATGTCTTTCTGTATGCTGTGAATTACCATCAGATAATAAAAGATTGTTTTGGCCTATGGCGAAGCATCTTAGAAGCAGGCAGGGAATCCAAACATATATAAGGGGGAAGGAGGATGGAGTCAGAGAAGGACACTGAAAGCTACCATCTAGAAAGCAAGATGTAAAATTACAGGTAAAACCATGAGCCACATGGCAAAACATAAATTAGTAGTAATGGATTGAGTTAAGATGAGAGAGATAGCTAGTAATAAGCCTGAGCCATAGGCCAAACAGCATGTAATTAATATAAGACTTTGTGTGATTATTTGGGACTGTGGGTCCAGACCTCAGGCCTAGGCCAGGCCAGAAAACTCTTACTACAGGTTAAGTCACTTACTATATCCTAATCTCAGTTTTGTAACCAAAAATGCAGATAGTAATACTAAAATCCCATCAAATGTATTAGGCTTTACATAGATGATTAAGAAAAACTTTCAATAAATTAGACAGCTAATGTTAAAAAATCATCATTGCACTTAGAAACAGTCATAAATCCTGTGCTCAGAGGTGGAAAGTGAAAACCCACTTTTTACAGTTACATTTATCTTCCATATTGAATTTCCACTGTACACAGGGGCACAGAGATTAATCTTTCTGCTTATTCAAAATGAACTCAGGCATTTTGGAATTTCCTTAGTTATTTCCAATTTAAAGTTGCAGCATGATTTTTTTTTTGTTCTTCTTCTTCACAATAGCTGTAGTCATGCTGTTCTCAGAAAACTCAAAGAAGACATTGCCCATGTTATTCACCTATGCTCACATTTAAAATTCATTTCAATTGCATTTCTTGTATCTGAAGCACACTTTCACTATGTGGTTCAGATGGCATTAAAACACAGCCTCCCAGGTGTTGGAATAACAAAAAGTATATCATAGTAGATTGCAAATTCTACCTTCTCAGAATGTTCATGAAATTTGGTGTTTTCTAGTGAGAATCTATACTACTTTTTTGTTAAGTGACAGCACTTTCTCCTGTGGAAACTTTTGGATTTTGTTAAGTGAAGCTGTCAATCAAGAGTCTATGTGCTTTCATGGGTTATTCATCTGGCTTAGGATTTTGTTTTGTCACTTGCATTTTCCACAATTTTTCTTTCTTTATCATCTGTTTGCTTCTTTACTTGAAGTGCTGGAGAATCAAACCTCAGACCTCACACATGAAAAGCAACTATCCCACCATTCATTTGCCCCCCCCCCATCCTCTCATATCTTTTGACTAAAGGAAAAAATAACCAAAACTAAGGGATATGAACAAGTTCCATGAAAACTCACTGTTTTGTCTATTCATAACTATAATCAAATAAAATTTTGAAGGATTCCCTCCTTCATGGGATAAGGCATGTGTGGTTTTTAACATTTTTGTTGTGGTTTTTGCAATTTCAGTTTTTTATCTGTTTTGCATTCTTTATATTCATTAGGTATTTTCTACATACAGAAGCTTATCAAGATTACAGATAATTATGTTCCTTTACTAGAAAGTGAAAATTACATCTGACTTTCCTAGAAAAAAAATGTTTTTCAGGAAGAAGTCATGTCACCACAAGATTAATGATTAATTTTAGTGAGTTTGGTTTACATGTATATAAACAAGTTACAGAATATTATGCACATTCTGAAATTATTACTATGGAAAAAGTCAGGGAAATAGTGTTATATATTGGATAGCATTGGTCTTCATTACAATTGGTTAATCTGTGATTTTTTTGGTGAATGGTTTTTGGGTGTGTATTTCTACTTATCTCTTGTTTGTTTTGAAGAACAATACATAAAGAAATACTGTATTAGTCATCTCACCCATTTTCCCAGAGATGTTTCATATATCTGATATATTTCAAAGAAACTGTCAAGAAAACAAGTTAACTAAGCTTTAGAATTCATACTCCTTCCCTCAAGATACAGGGGCTAGAAAGATTTTAAGAGCCAGAAGTAGTAAATGTCAGAAGTGAACAGTGGTTTATGTACATAACAGGGCCACCATATACATGAACTCACAGGATATGTGACTTCTGTGTACAAGATCCACAGAAAAGCAACCCAACCCAAATTCCTGATAGACAGGGGAGGGCCTCAATAAGTCTTACCTTTATCAGAGGACATATTGACAGTTGATGTCACCAAGGGAAAGAGAGTCAGGTTCCTCAGATTCTGGCCATGCCCAACAGATGATCCTCCACCTGTGGAAATACAAGAAGCTATAAGTGGACTCAGTAGGTTTTTAAAAAACATGTATATAGAGTTGGGAGGGGAAAATATAGGTGCAATAGAGAAAATTTTGAGGCAAGAGAAAGAAGGTTAGTTTGATCAAAATATATGCATATATAAAATCCTCAATTAAAAATTAATTGAAAAATAAACTCAACAATTCCCCACATTATTGGTACCAAAAGCTTAAAATGATTTAGCCTTGTTTTTACGCATCTCCATAGACTTTTGGAATGCATGATCTCTTGTAAGTTAAGTCAAAATTGAAGTTTAAGTATGGAGAGGAATTGAATAATAAGGGAGAAGAAGTTGTTGAGAGACAGATAACTAATAGCAAGAGAGTTCTAAAATGCCATATTGATGCATATTTGTTTATTTTATATTATTTGATTATCTTTTAAATTCATTTTCAAGGTTATAATTTAATTAGAACGTTCCATTTCTACTCTCCTCTCTTTAAACCTCCCCACACACTGTCCTCCAAATTCATGCTCTTTTTCCACTGTTATTACATGCATATGTATATGTATGTGTATAGGTACATATATATTCCTAAATATATATTCTTCATTATATATAGTGCTTCTGCATATATTTTCAGAACTAATCTTTGATGCTGACAACCAATTGCTGTGCTCTTCCCTGGGGAAGACCACCTCTCCAATTCCCAGCTTTCCTAAATTATATATCGTTCTTTGTAAATTTTTGAGGCTTATGTCACTTTCCTCTGCCCAGCTTGGAATGTTCACTTATGTCATCCCATTTAACTCACATTTGGGCCATAATGTTGGTGAGTTTTGTGGGTGTGGCTTCTGATAATCTCTAGGAGATGCAATCTCACGACAAACTCCTTTATCCTCTGGCTTTTACAATCTTTCTTTCACCTCATTTGCAATGATCCCCAGCCTTAAATGTGAGAGTGTTTTGTAGATATATCCTTGGGCTTTACGATTCTTAATTTTGACTGGTTGAAATTTTCTGTTGTTATCTCTCCTGCAAAGAGAAGTTTGCTTTATGAGTGTTGAGAACTACACTTTTATATGTGAATAGGACAGATATTTCTTGATTGTTATTAGAAACTATGCTGATTTAGCAAATTGGTTGTTGTAGATTCTTCTCCACTGAGGACTTCACTAGCACTGAGTAGTTAGCTAGCTTTATTTTCTTGTTGTACAGGGCTTAAAAGTCCAATTAGAAAGCTATTGGTTGCTGTCAAGGTGAGTGTGACACTACTGCACCTATAAGTTTATTAGGCTATGCTGACAGTTGATGCTGTTCACAGATATCAAATCTAGTTAGGACTAATAATAATAAATCTAAGTTATTGCTTTTTTCATGGCACTTTCTGGTACCATGAAAATTAGTCCTCAGTGGAGAATATCCAGGTAAGTTCCAACTCAGGGGTCTCTGGACCCTGCTTCTGAGGTACATATTGGGTTCAGTAACAGAGACTTAACTTCTACTATTGGGCATAACTAAGGGCCATAAAAGTATTCTCTGTTTTGGGAGTCTCTTGTCTAGTCCTGGCCAACAAATCAAAAGAGGGCTTCTCATTTCTGGTATTAAAACTGTAAAAATCATAAAACATAGAATTCAACAAGTATATTTAAAGGCAGATTGCATCTTGTCTGTGCAAATAGTGGGCACAGAAACCAAAACAACTTATTCAACCTGAAACAGGGCGAATCAAAACAGAGCACTGAAAAACAACAGACAGTGTGGTTTGTGCAAAAATATCAAGTGACTCAACCCATGACCAATGGGAATTTCAAAATGAAAAGAGAAAACGAGCAGTAGGAAGAAAATATTTGAAGAGATAGTGCCTAAGGATTGTACAAAATTAACAACATACATCATGACACAAAGCCATCAGAATAAATACAAAGACAGCCACACTGGCCGCATTATGTGGGAGCTGCTGAAAATTGGAGATAAAAGAAACACATTTAAACTAACAGATACAATAAGGAAATGGCCTCAGTGGAACAGATAAATGTCCTTCCTTGGAAACAATAGAACCCAGAAAACAATGAAATCAAATCCTTTAATTTGCTATAAAAGAAATGCAAACCTAGAACTCTTCAGTTCTTGAAATTAGCCCCTAAAACTGAAAATAAAGTAGATAACATTTCACTAAAAATGGGAGACAGTTTGTACCCATGAGATGTGCCCTACAGCAGGTGCTACACCAAATTCTTTAGTCCAAAAGGAAATGTTTCTAGAAGCCTAATTTTGAAAGAACAATGAAGAACCACGGACAATAACATCTAAAATATGTCTGAACAATTTCTGTAAGAGACTGCTGGTTTTTTAATGTGAAACTATAAAATATGCAATTTCTAATATAGAAAAAAAAACATGCTACTGGTGTTTTTGTATGTATTAGGGGGGAATTAACTCTCTCCTTCATGCTTCATTTGTAAAATAGTTAATTCTTTTAGGGAGAATATGATAAATTATAGATGAGCATTGTAATATTTGGAAAAAGTAAGCTTTAAAAAAAAGGAAAATCAAGGAGAGAGCAAAAGAGCCAACAATAGAAAAGATGAAAAACAACTACATGTTCTCCAGTAAGTCCTCAATGATTGAAAAAGAAGATTAGGAGAAATAAATCAATAACTAGAAAACTAACCGTGAAAGAGGCTATGTGAACAAATCACCACAGCAACTGAGCTGTTGCAGACAGACTCCAGGCTGGCCTTCATTCCTCCTGCTTTCTTTGGTCTGTACCCTTGTTTGACCCTTCCCAGCTTAAGTGTTTCATCCAGTAAAGACAGCAAAGGTGAAAAGGCTGTGAGAAATATCCCCCAGAGGGAGGCATTTGAATACTTGGCTCAAGGTGGTAGCACTGTTTGAGGTTATTGAAGATTTAGAAGGTGACATTTTGTTGACAGAAGAAGTGCAGGCTTTGAAGTTTTATAGCTTGACCCTACTTCCTGTTTCTTGATTATTTCTGCTTCCTTTGTGGGGCCATAAGGTATCAGTAGGCTTCCTGACTGCCTAGCCTGCCTTATGCTCCTGCCAGCATGCCTTCCTACCATGATATTCCATTTAGAACTGTAAGAAAGCAAAGGCGTTTCTCCCATAACATGCTTTTTGCCAGGGTATTTTGTTACAACAACAAGAAAGTAGCCAAGATACACCCCCGTAATGACATTGTATCCCACGGGTCCTATCTCATTGTCATCATCAATTTAGGGAATTCTTGACTAGATTCGAATAGGAAGAGCCATGTTGGGAGCCTCACATGTGAAGTGGTGAATGCTTCTGGGAAGTAACACAACCCCCAGTCAACCACCAGAAAAGAATCCCAGCCCTCCCTCCTACAATGGCAAGAAATATGTTTCACTGAAGCTATCGCAGAGCTCAGAAGCTGATACTTTCCCAGATAAGACTGCAGCCTGGGACATTGTCACTGCATCACCTTGACTTTAGCTGTGAGAGACTTTAATTAGATGATTCTGCTGTGACAGGCACAAACCCATGGGGTTTTGTTTTGCTGTGTAACAATTTACAAAGTAGAAGTAGATGATCAATATGTATGTAAATGACCAAACATTCCATGCACCTGGTAGAGGTTGTTAGGGTACATGTAGCTTGTATCTTTAAAGTAATTTTTTTAAAAGCCTAATAAGTCTAGTTTGTGCATCTACATATTAATGGGTGTTAGGCCATCTGGTAGAGCCTGCTCAAACTACCAGGAGACAAACCCTAAAGAAAACAGGCTCTCTCTTACCTAGAAGTCATTAGCTGTCCACAGCTGCTTCATTGAAAAGTTGGGACTCATGCACCTCTTTCCCTCTGTGCTATAAGGTTGACTGGTTTGATCTTGTGCAGGTCTTATGTGGCCAACCACAGCTGCTAATAGTTTATGACAGAAAAAGTTCTTTTCATGTTCAGAAGACAGTGTTTCATTCTGGTTCTTCCCTATAACAGTTTTGCCTCCTCTTTTGTATTAGTCTTTGAGTCTGAGAGAAGGATATAATATATAAGTTTACTTAGAATTAAACACAGCACTGCACACCTGAATCTGAATAAATGACATCCCACCAAAAGAAGTAGCCAAAGAAAAGGGTGGGGCAGAAAACATTGTTAAGCTGTAATGCTGTGTACTGTTCTAATAATGATGTTCTGAGAAGACAGACTTATCAAGAAGGCAGACTGGTCTTCCAGACACAATGACTATTATTTCAATGTTAATGGGAAATATGGTACAGCTCTGTATGTTCACTAAGTAAAATTTCCTTATTTTAAGTCACTGGCAATTTATATTCAAATCCTAGAAGTACATTTCATATAACTTGATGTGAAACAGTTTCAAGAATGTCGTATTTTTTCATCATTTTCACCATCATTGTACCACACGAGAAAAAAGCTGATGAATTAAATTTGCAAATGAGCCATATTTGATATAATTAATCATTTAGAAATAACTGAAAGAAAAATAGCATGACTAACTTGTAAAGAAGTATGCTTGCTCTAAACATCTCTTCTTGGGCAGTAAGATAGCTCTAACTTTAAAAAAATGCTATTGGTTTTATGGGGATAAGTTTTGAAAGTAACTACTAATACTTTTCCCAATATAGCAAGAAAAGAGTCAACAATGAGAGCAGAAAGATAACAGAAAATTAATAAAAGTCCAACTGATGACTTCTTGAACTACACATTGCCAATGAAAATACTGCAGACAGAAAGATTGCCTACTCAAGTCTTTGTATGAGCTGACCTGATATATTCTGAGCCCACAGGGCTCTGGGATTTATTTTTATGGCATACATAAAAGCAACACAAACCACTTCATCTTAAGAGCAAGTCACTTACCCCTACAGAGACAGTCTGAGCCACACAGACATTTACAGTCATGTCTTTAGAGACGCCGTTAGTATAGCTGTGTACTTTGAAACATATAAAACTAGGAACATTTGTAAGTTGAAAAATCTTATGAAACCATAAAATAAAATATTTCATTTTCCCTGGCATATATAATCCTCCCTGTGCTGTTCCCAAAAGCTCAAGGCTGTGTCTGTGGAGGGCTATGGTCTTGACAGTACATAGCTCAAAGTAGGGCTTTAGAAACTACAGTTGTCTATTTCTTTACTCATTTATGGTTTCGTTCACTTTATCTTTTATAAACCCATTTGGTAAGTTCCTAGTCTGTTTAGAATGTACAGCTGAGGTGCAAGATTCACTGGAATAAAATGGTAGACACAACAGAGATTTGCTTTTGATACATCTATCAAACTTCTAGTAAAGATAAGTTTGGAAGTTTTACTAGCTACTTTTTTTAGGTTTGTGACTACTATGGCAAAATGTAAAGGAAAAAATATTGGGAGTGGGGGGAACTTATTCAAGTTCATTGTCAAGGAGAGAGTCCATAAAGGTAGGGGACATGACTGCACTCTGGGTTTGCAGAGGAGGAATAGGATCCTGCAATGGATAAGGAAATGGCACAGTCAGCTGTTGGGAAAATGATACTTCAGTGGATCTAGGAAGGACAATGACCCATATATCTGCCCCTATAGTCCTATGCTTACCAGCAAAGCTCATGTCCAGAAGATTCTACCACCTCCCAAATGCTGCCACCAGTGGGTAGCTGAATGCTCAAAGATGCTCTGGTGGTCTATTTCATAACCAAATCATAACATTGCGATAATTTTCTCTGTAAGTTTTCAAGAGAGGAAAGTGAAATCTAGAGTGGAAATGATTAGAGTGTAATCAAAGGGGTGGATGATAAATACAGAAATCATACCAGGCATCTTGAAAGATAATCTGGAAACCAAAGTAACCACAATTCATTAATAGGTTAAAATGAGGACAAAAAGAGCTGATAGAAAGCAAATCCATTTCTGTATTCTTGGGAGGAACAATGGAATGGGCAGTGACATCACATAATGAGAAGATAGTAGAGGGCCAAAAGGAAAAGATATTGGGGGAAAATCAAATAAGTATGATTCTGGTTTCTTGATACTTCTTAGCAGCTGCATTAGTATGTTCCATTACACAGTTATGTACAATGTAAAAGATATGCTAGTTCTGGAAAAAATCTTGGTAGTCATTTGCATGAAGTTACCAAGTAAAGTCAGGGGAGTGAATTGGCTAAAGCATCAAAGAAAAATAAAGTAAGGAGGGAAAAATGCATCATTCTAAAAAAATCCAAATGCTTTAGTGTAGAGAAAGTAAATGCAGCTGTGAGAATTGTGGGATAGAGACGAAAATGTCAAGATGCAGAATCATCTGCCCATAAACGAGATGGAATACAGATGACCAGGGAAACTCCCGGCATGGAACCATAGCAAAGCCCCTGTGGCTATGGTCTACAGAGGATGGGAACAGAACTGTCTCCCTGAAACCGAGAGATCGCTGCATCTGCCTTGTTCTTCTTCCTTTTGCTATACTGAACTGACATCACATTCAAGCCTAGATTTCATAAACCTCTGATCAGTTTGACCTGGAATGTAAATGAGATGTACTGGGACCTGGCTTGACCATCAGTTCTAGTATTTATTTGTTACTTTTAGGGATTTCTATTATAAGGCTATTAAATGTTCCCAAGATGTGAAAATATCAGAATGGATCAGCCTCTGGGGTGACATTTGGCTAGGGTGTCAGCTACAGCCTCTGAATTCATCTCTAAATGGGCAGAAATGGAAAATGGAGGCAGCTCATTATGTATGATGCCTTCTTCAAAGCCAGTGTGTTGCTCAGCCTCATGACATTGTGACAAATACTGCCTAATGACATTGTGACAAATACTTCTAAACTGACTTCTACAGAGAAGAAGTTATCTTGAATCACAGTTTAGAGCTTTGAGGCCCATTGATTCTAAGCCTCTATCAAGATAGCACACCACACTGTGGAGTCTGGCTTAAAGCAAAGAAGCTCACACATAGTGACTATATGTGAGGGTCCTTCTGTTCTTCTTAAGAATATACCATAAATAACCAATGTCTCAAATTAAGTCTCACCTCTTACAGTTTCTGGAGCAGAGGCAGATAAACTCTGCCGGTCACCATACCCACAGCTCCTGCTGAGGGAATTTGCACGGCTACCCAATACCACATCGAACCTAGCAAACAGACAACTACAGGGGTCCCTGAAGGGTAGATTCAGACCCTGCCCAGAGAGGTGACAGGAGGCACACAAGCCCAAGTGCCACAACTGACCAGGATCCATCCAATCATGAACTACTGAAGCCATGGGCAAACATCAGTGCAAAAAATTACATAATAATACAAAGAACAACATGGTAACTCCAGAAGAGAGTGGCGATCTTACAAATACAAGACCTGAACTGAGCAATGAAGTGGAAACAGAAGGAAGCAACACCAAAAATTCCTTTTTGATGATCATCGAAGCTCTCAAAGAAGATATGAAAAATAGCCTTAAAGAAATAGAAGAAAATACAAACAAAAAAGTGGAAGAGATGAACAAATCTATGAAAGAAACATGCCAGGAACTAAAAGCTGAAATAAAAGCTGCAATAGAAGCAATAAAAAAAGGCACAAATTGAGGCAAAGATGGAAATAGAAAACCTGAAGAAAAAAGCTGGAACCACAGATACAAGCATAACAAACAGAGTTCAAGAGATGGAAGATAGAATCTCTGAAGTGGAAGACTCAGTAGCTCAAATAGCTATATCAGTCAAAGAAAATAGTAAAACTAAAAAAGCCATAACTCAAAATGTTCAGGAAATCTGGGACACCATGAAAAGACCTAATTTGAGAATAACAGGAATAGAAGAAGGAGAAGAATACCAGCTCAAAGGCACAGAAAATGTTTTCAATAAAATCATAGAAGAAAACTTCCCTAAGTTGAAGAAGGAAATGCCTATAAAGATCCAACACTTCCTAATGGCACCAAGCTGGGGATAAATACTTTACCAACATAGGCCATTTGAGAATTTTTCACCATCCAATCACAACAGTCACGATTATCTTTTTTTTCTTCTTTATTTATTTTGTATTTATCAAGAAAAACAGTAAAATGAATTTAAAATGCTGAGAAGTTGACAATAAGTATAAAGAAGATAAAAATCATAAGCATGACTTATCAAGGGTGATAATGCAAATAAGATTGCTACACATATATTTACTTTGTGTTCAGCTTTCCCTCTGATTTTTTTTTCCATCCCTGTATATCCTTATTCAAGGTCCCTTCCCCCTCCCACCACATCAGGTCATTTTTTCTTCTCTGCAACTCCCCATCCCCTCCCTGGACAAGGAGGGAGCAGACAGTCCTATGGTCCCACTGACCCAATAATGCTTGGATCAGTCTCCACTCCTGGCAAATCCAGTTTTGTCCCCCCTCCCTCAAGAGTGAGTCAGGTGTTCCTATAGTTGGAGTGGGATCCGAAGGGTCAGTCCAGGGTGTCTCTGATCCCAAGCTGTTCAGTGGTTGTGGTTTGCTGCTTGGGCATGTTTGGCTTTTTTCTTGTTTGTTTATTTAGAGACCACTAATGTGTGAGTACATTCCCTGCTTATCTTTCTGAGATTGTGATACCTCGCTCAGGAGGATATTCTCCAAATCCATCCATTTGCCTGTGAATTTTAGGATATCATTTTTTCTTAGTGCTGAATAGTATTCCATTGTGTAGATGTACCACAGTTTGTTAATCCATTCTTCAGTTGAGGGACATCTAGGTTGTTTCCAGGTTCTTGCTATTACAAATAATGCTGCTATGAACATAGTTGAGCTAATTCCTTTGGAGTGTGACTGTGCATCTTTAGGGTATACACCCAGAAGTGGTATTGCTGGGTCCTTGCGGAGATTGATTCTTAATTTTCTGAAAAACCGCCATATTGCATTCCAAAGTGGCTGAACAAGCTTACACTCCCACCAACAATGGAGGAGTGTTCCCCTTGCTCTGCATCCTCTCCAACATAGGGTGTCATCTGTGCCTTTTATCTTAGCCAATCTAA
>PVIH01012791.1:0-61759 GCA_004025045.1 Sigmodon hispidus
AAAAAAAAGAAAGAAAGAGGAAAGACTCTGCTATCTTGAGGGCTAGGTTGATTTCTGTGTTGCTCATTTGTGTGTTTGTCTGATAATAGATGCCCTTTGAAAAGGTACTGGATTGTAGATTTATATGAAAAGCATTTTTTTCTCAGTTTCATTTGAACTTTTTATGATAAGAAATTTGAAAGTTTTTGCCAACATTGAATATAAAGTGAATACCTATTATGTCTTCTGCTCAATTTCTGCAATGAGCATTGCAGTATATTTGCTTATTCATACATCCTCACAATTATTCACGTCTTGAGCCATCTATTGATTCATCTTTTATGCGTTCCACAGTATACTACAAGTATCCATAAAATTCACCCTAAACATTTCAATATGGACAGTTCAGTGTTTTCCATTGTCCTTTTAGCTATAATTACACTTATGCCCCATGCTTTCAGTATTCATTAGTTGAGTTTCATCAAAAGACAAATATGTATACCCTAAATCCTTGCAACATGCATAGCACTTTATACTCCCTTTTATTTGCCTGCCTGCATTATTCCTTCTTCAATTTCGATAGCTTCTTAGTTAAAAGTTAGAAATGTTTGCCAGTGGTTTAAGGACAAATATAATCATAGTATCATAACAATTCAGCAAATTTCTCTTCTTGAGTCCTTCAAGTACTTTGATTTTTATATTATTTATGAATGCTTCAAAATGGGAGGTTAAATAACAAACCTATCTTTTTACTTTTTAAAATATATCTTGCTCAGTATTTAGTGTAAGTCATTTGTACTAATTTAGTGAAGTGTTTTATAGGAAAGGAGAGCTGTTAGTTTAAGGAAATGAAGGAGCGTTGAAGTGTAGGCAAGATGGGGAAGTCATTTAAATATTAATACATCAGATTCATATTAAATATGCTTAATTGTTTATAAGTATTATATATCATCAGTAGGCAAAATAGTCTAACCTGCCAGCAGTGGTATGCCATTTATTCAATAATATCCACAAAATACATTTTCATTTGATTTTTTTTGTTGGTCTTGCATGCTGGTCATTTTATTTTTAGTTCATATATACCTGTAATCGATCTTTTATTTGACTTGTTTAGAGCAATTGAAAATACTTTAATTTATAGCAGAATATTTCAAATATGATATGAGAATGAAATCATTTGCTTGCTTTTTTGTTTTGTGAGGACCAGCATCTAAGTGTATTTTTAATGAAATAATTTCTGTACCAAAAGAATCTATGACAAAAGCAAATTGATTTTTCCATAATAAAAAGATATAGCAAAAATACAGTCATTTGCATATAGTTCCTGAAATATTGCATAGTGGCTTTGTCAGTGCTGGTAAGTCCGCTTCAAGGATGTCGCACTTAGTCCATTAGTTTGGATAATGAGCCCTATAAAGTACATTTATAACTTGTGGCACTGCAAGGAGATGGATTCTAATTTTCATCCTTTTATCTAGACACATTGAAAGAAGGTCAATGGAGGGTTCTATATGATTCATTGTCCCAACACATATCAGATGACAGAGACCTGATAATGTCCATGCATAAGTGTTTTCCTTATTTGGAAACAGCACTTGAAAGAAATTCTTCCATGATTATCCTTTGAAGTAAAGTGGAAACAGATATTAAAAGAAGCTCTATCCCTTTTTTTCTGTTTAAAACATTATCAAACGTGTGACCAGATAGATGTTCTTGAACAAAAGAGAAAGCAACACTTAACAGAAAAATAAAAGGCCTTTAGTGGCCTTTAAAGGCTGTGAATGATACAAGTTATTTAATCAGCTTTCTTTTCCCTCTTAGAACTGTTAAAGGTGTAAAAAAGAAAGTGAAGGGTTTTTTTCCCCCCTCTAAACAAAGAAATGGTTTCTGTGTTTCTAAATCTGAGGGAAACTTGGAATTATGCAATAATACTTTGCTGGCCTTACACTTACAGACTAATGGCAATCAAAATAAATATTTTAAGTAACAGTTTACATGCATTTGTAGTTTAAAAGATGTTAGAATAGCAAGCAGAATATATCTTTAGGTTATTGTCAGAAAATGCACAGTAATTGGCAATTTTTTTTTAAGTTTCACAGGGTTTCAAATTTAAAATTAGTAGCTCATTATTTCATTTTCTCAGTTACTTTACCATTAATATGATCTTTTCTTCTATGCTTATCTTCTTTATAGATGTAAAGCAGTGATAGATCAGTTTGGTCAAAGAATAATATCTAAACATTTCATTATTGAAGACAGTTACCTTTCGGAGAATACATGTTCTCGTGTACAGTACAGGTAAGGTGCCCTCTACCCATTAAGCAAAGGAAGGGAACACTTCTGGTCATGTGGTTATATTGACACTTATTCTGTTTTTCAAATAGCACGCAGAAGTATACCAAAGCAAAGGTTTAACTCTATTTCTTACTATTCTTCCCTACTTGGTTCTGTTTTGAGGGGAGCCAAGCAGAATTTCTTCTCCTTTGTGTCAGCTGGAGTTTGTCTGTAGGTCATGCATCCTTCTTTCTTCAGCCAAGAAAAGATTAAAGCAGAACTTGACTGGGTTTAGACACTTTTATCCTTACTGAAATCTTTGAAACATGCCTTCTGCTGGTTACATAACAATAAGTGAAACTTAACCATAGAATCTGACTCACGGATTTTCTCTTTTGTGCATTTCAGGCAGATATCCAGGGCAGTCCTGATTACAGATGGATCTGTACTAAAAACGGATTCAGATCAACAGGTGACTCAGTCCTCTATTTTCTTTTTAAAATAAAAGAAGTTTGTGAAAAGAAATATATGTAAATGGTGGTTTTGTAACTAAAGTCAAACTAAGAAACATGTCTATCTTATAGAACATTTTTTATGGCAGCAATAGTGCAAATTCACTCTTTATTATGAATGAAGTCACTCTTAACAGGTTTTAACTTTATAATATTAGTAACCATAGCCCCTACACTGTATATTAAATCTCTAAAACAGCTTTCATTTAATAGTTGGCACACAAGTGTCTTTTATTCAGCAGCCAGAGAGTTCTGGCCTCCTAGGAGAGATTGATAATTATGATAGCATGTCTGCCCAAATACCACATGGCCTTGGGGCAAAGAAACAGACAAATAGGAAGTATAGTTCAGTGCAACAAGACTTAGTGTGCTATGGTTTAAAGAAATTAGCAATTAATGTTTCACTCATCACAGTGGTCTGCCATTATTAATTGATGTATTTAGATTTTCCATTAAACCATAGACTTTGCGAATACCTTTAAGGTTAAAATGGAGACAGAAAATCATGAAGAGAGCAAGTAGAGGCAATTCTTTGAAGGAGCTAATCAGTGAAGTGTAAGAGACAGGAATTGGTCCATGAAGAGGGATGTGGAAGTGAAGAGGGCTTTCTTTCAAAAGGTTGTTATGTATTTTAGATCTTTGATTGAACTCAGTAGACGAGTTGAGATACTCAAGAAAGTAATTGATGAGTTGAAGTCCATCCAAAAGTCAGAGAGAAAACCGACTAAGCCTTGCCCTTACAAATGTGAGGTTTTGTTGAAATAAGAGGGCAAAAAGTGGGACTTTTTTTTTTTTTTTTTTTTTTTGCAAGTTTGGGAGTTGAATTCCATTCTTTAAATTACAAGGTGAAGTCCTTTCCTGTTGGTCAGTTTTAACACTTTCCTTTGGGGATGAAGTGAGAAGTCATGGAGTCTATGACACACACATAGGGAGTCAGGTGAAAAGGACTAACTCATTTATTCAAAAATAGGGAGTGCTTTATGTACCCTCCTCCCAGCAACCAGGCTGCGTCAAGATCTGGTGATATTACATGGCTATCCCTCACTTGCTAGGCAAGATCAGGAGATCTTACAGCATCTGCTACTACGCAGATTCCCAACTGTCAGGAACTCTGGGAATTGCCTATTGTTACGTCCTCTGGCACACTCCAGGTTGGCAAATAGAAAAGTACATTGTGTGCATGCCTTGGCAACTTGTTCTAAGTCAATTTCCTTGGTCCTATAGGCCTGTCCTACTACACTCACCCAAGTATGAGGCTTACAAGCAAATCAAACTTGAAAGAAAGATACATAATAATCACTTTGTGGAATGGCCTGTTCTATGTATATTTTCTTGAACAGTGTCAATGGTCCAGTCAAATCTGAAGATTATAGCCTTTAGCATCATGAATGTGTTCCAGTTCTCCTATCTCTTTTAATCATTTATTCCCATTCTGCCTGTTCATAGAAATGCTCCTCTATTTCTTCCAATTTTATATCTCTTCTACCCTCTTTCTTTCCTTTGCCATAGATACAATAGTGGATATTCTTTCTAACACCTTCAGTTCCCATGTTGCCAGGATCTTCCACTGGACCCTCAGAAGAAAAATCTCTTCCACATGTCTGGCTATTAATTGTATCTGTATCACTGAGGATCACTTGAGAAAGCTACACAACCAAGCAGATTGGCCCTCCCACAAAGTAGTGGTATCGACTTTCAGCTGGATCCTGTTCATGTACAAATTTTTTCACTAATGGCTTACTCATTCACCTCAATGGCTAGTAATAGTCTTTACTTTCTATTCCACTCTGCCCATCTTTCTGTTTCACTGGTTAAAATGAGATAACCCATCATGCACAAAAGAACATGAATTTCTGTCCGAGCACCCACAATATATCGCATCCCAAAGGTATTAGAGGCATCTGTGTATTCCTTGTCCATAGGCAACCTCCTTCACAGTTGCCTTTGATATATGCATGAACACTTGTATATAACTCATTTGTGCATGCACACATTCACTGCAATTTTAAAATTATAAACAAAACAACCCAATCTCCTGACTCTGCCTCCTTCTCTACCAAATACTCAGCCTTTCTCTTCATTTCAATAGTATGTTCTATACACTATACTTGCTGCTTCCAGCTCCTGAACGTCCCCGTCATTTGTAAACCACAATCTTGCTTTGGCCTGTACACATCTACCACATTTTCTGTTACTAAATGCATTAAAAACCATGATATTCAGTGTCAGGGGAAATTTCATTATTTTCTGCTAGGACTTTTGACAATTTTTTTCTCTCTTGAACACCTTTGGCTTCCATGCCCTGTACCCTCCTCATAACACTGACTGTTCCTTCTCGGTCTCAGTCTCTTTGAAACTCTTTTTTTTTCTCCTTTTCTTAAGTATCAAAATACTCTCTTCATCCAACTGTATTATCCTTCTCTATGCACACTTCTTCATGTATTCATGAAGAAGTCTTCATGTATTCAAATTCATAGTAACAATTACACATAAATGCTGGAGGCCACCTTTCAGCAGCTCAGGGGTTTTTGGCCCACATGCCAAAGTTCTGTTGGGTGACTGTAAAGAGATAGGCACTTAAAGCTGGAGTCTCCCTCTTCTATCCTCACAATGATTTTCTACTAGTGCCCACTGCCTCTGAGAACAGAACTGATATTTTTCCAGCCATGCAAGCTTTCTTCTCTCTGACATCTTCTAAACCTTTGGGTCCTATTCATGTACTTCAAAAAAATTATCTTGATTCTTTTCTTTCTTATGGTTAATTTTTCTGGTTCCTTATTTACAATCTCTAACTTGTCACCCTGCTTCACATCTGCCTTCTTCAGAGCCATCCTCCACATAGCTGACAAAGATACAGTCCTTTATTTCTTTTAGCCCCTTCTTCTTTGCCTGACCCTCTTCTCATCTCTCTTTAGATCTTTCTTTTGAATTGCAGGTAGAACTAAGAAGATTAGGGGATAGGGAAAGACACAGGTGGACAGTCCAAACATATTTTATGATGATGTTAGAGAGTTGAGGAGATTCTCCTTTAACATCTTTAAAACCTCTCTAATGTTTGAGACAGCTTCTCAGAGTTCAGGTGAGGGACTTGCTCCAATAGAACAATACTGATTGTATCTTAGTAATAAATTTTGATAATTGCCCAAACCAAAAGGAATTCTTCCATGTTGGTAGAATCATTAAAGGAACATTTCAATTATGGTCATATTTTTAGTCCCAGTCATTTCACTATTTCATAGTATTCAATGTCTTGGTGGTTTTGCTGTCTTTGATGCTAAAGTACATTTTCTATCCTTAATAGCAACAAAGAGAGTTAAGAGGAACATGGAGAACTGTTTTGAGACATCTTAAGCCACCAAGTAGTTGACAAATAGGATAGTCATTGCTATTAAGATAATTTCTATTTTAAAAATGTGTTGTAATTTCTTCCTCTTTGCATTCCTAGTCAAAATGCAAACACAGCACTTGCAGGGAAAAGTGAAAATGGAGCGTTCTCTCTGACTAGCATTTTATTTAAGAGCATAGACTTTACTCATAAAGACTTGTAGATCTGACTGAGGAACAACACTGAAACTTTAGCTCTAGAGAGAAACATTGATTTCATGTTCATGTAAAGCCTTTAAAATATGAGCCACAATAGTAGACAAGATCACTTATTATAATCTGATTTCAAGGAGCAGAATGCTTATATTTTAACAGTAATATTATAATTATATTTCTTTGAATAGTATGTGATGTGTGATGGATGGAATCAGTGTTAAAGATTTGAAATATTCACAGTGGATGAGAATTATATAAACATGAGTAATAAATAACGAAGAAATTGAATCTGGTGATGTGTTTTGCATATTTTACATTTAACTCCTAAATTAAATCATTATAAGTAAAATGAACTTAGTGCTCTAAAGATAGAAAAATAGAGACCTAACAGTTGTTTGTGTTACTCGTTCTGGTCTTCAGGTCTCCATTTTGACAGTGCCAGCAGAAAAACCAGGAAGTTTTGCTGTTCGGGTCATTGAGTTATGCTCTTCAACAATGACATGCATGAAAGGCACATGTAAGCCCAGTAATCTTTCTCTCTGTTTCTTTCTCTAAATTCCCCCTTTTAAAAATTTTAATTAGTTATTAAAATGTTTACTTATATAAGACAAAAAGTACATATTAGATAATATATTGTTTTGGTACATGTATATATTGTACAATGTATTATTTAATGTTAGAAATATTCTTTACAGTAAGTCTTATCTATTAACAGTGACTGCTTCACTCCAACTTTTCCAATGTGGATACCTTTTATTACTTTGTCTTGTATGATTGTTCTAGCTAGGTAGGACTTTTTACAATATGATGAATAGAAGCAATGAATGTAGAAGTATATTTCTTTTAAAATTTACTTCTCCCTGTTTGTATCTTACTAGAAATTGCACATACAACCTCATATATGTCAGGTAATCTAGAACTAAGACACATCTTTAGCCTTTAAGTGTTCCTTGTTGACTTTAACATAATTTCTTTGCCTATTTTCAGAAAATGAACATCAAGAGGTGTAATGATATAGAACTAAAGAACTTGCCATTAATCCTAATAGTGATTTTTACAATGCTTAACATTCATTCAGTACCCTAGGGTGAAGTGAGTTCTCTGTCTCACTTCCTTTAGCTAGGTACAAGTTCAAGTTTCTAGAAAATAGCAGAGTAGCACTATTAGCTGAGAAACAATTACTGATAAGAGTGCAAACATGTAAAGCCACCTTGGAAATAAATATGGTGGTTTCTCAGAAAATTGGGAATCTACCTCATGACCCAGCTATACCACTCTTGAGACTATATCCAAAGAATGCTGTACCATGCCATAAGGGTATTTACTCAATTCTGTTCATAGCAGCTTTATTCATAATAGCCAGAAACCGGAAACAACCTAGATGCCCCTCAACCGAAGAATGGATAAAGAAAATGAGGTACATTTACACAATGAACTCAGCTATTAAAAGCAATAATATGATAAAATTTGCAGGCAAATGGATGGAATTAGAAAATATCATGCTGATGAGGTTACCCAGACCCAGAAAGGCAAACATGGTATGTACTCACCTATAGGTGGATATTAACCATAAAGTAAAGGATAGTCATGCTACAGTCCACAGACCCAAAGAAGCCAAGTTATATGGATAGCTCAAGGGGAGAACACATTAATCTCACTGTGAAGGGGGAAATAGAGTAGACATTGGTTCAGTGTCTTAATCTACTGTGTCTAATTTTTCACTAGATATTTCTGCTGTTTAAAGTTTTATTTATTTAAAGTGTTTAATTTATTTCTCTCTCTCTGTGTGTGTGTGTGTGTGTGTGTGTGTGTGTGTGTGTGTGTGTGTGTGTATTGTGTTGCTAGGAATGCATATGCTGATCATAGCCATATTCTTTACCCTCAGAATTTCTAAGTCTTCCTTAGAAATTATCTTAAATGATTTTCAAAGAAATCAAGTGGCACAAGCCTACAGACTTTATATGTAGGGAAGATGCCACTAGACACAGAGACATTTTTGGTAATGTATAACAGTATTATAAGCAAACTGACCAAGATATTTTGGTTTTCAATCTCTTGCTTTCTCTCTTTTTTGTACCTAGGTAAAATTCTCTAGGCTTTACTGTAACTTAATCACTTTATATCATTAGAATACCAGAAATGTAGACAAATACATTAGCTGTTTTTCTCTTGTTTCTAGCCTGAAAGAGGTAAGTTTGAGTTCATTAATGAAACCTTGACTTATTGCAGAGAAAAAGAGAAGGTCTTGATCATGTTTAAATCCTTTTTCATTCATTATGAAGTATGTGCTATTTTATAAGTTAATATTTAGACTTGATGTTTGATATAATATGTAACAAGACTTAAGGGTACTGTGATAGATACTGACATATTTATCATTTACTTACTTTATAAGTTAGTTGGTATTTGACTTCTGCCTTTTCTTGTTTTGAGCCTCTTCAAGGAGCAGTTTATAACTCAGACATTAAAGGTCTCTAATGGTGTATTTTTCTGTTGTTTCCTTAAGAGTTGTGGATGTCACATATAGTTTCAAATTGTTCTGTTTGTCATCTGTCTTCTAAAGTAGAATTTGTATGATAATATCACAGAAGGCTTCCATGTATCTATTCTCCTTGTCTTCATTTTCATTTCGTTTTTTTCTATTTCAAGTCAGAAAAGGGGCAAGTATACCATGTTTTTATTTTGTTTGTCCAAACGTACTGTCACCACATTTATTTTTCTCATTAGAAGCTCTTTGATGATTAACGTATTACGTCATTCAGAATGTGTTACACCATCATTCTTTTCCAAACCACTGCTCTGTCTCTTGAGAATTTTCTCTTGAAGCTTTGAATAAAGCCATTTTGGGCACACATGTTCTTAAATTTTGAATAATTATCTCTTCACAGTCTTATTCAGAAACACAATTTAATCTTTTCTCTCAACAAGCAGCCTGGAAAATGATAAATAGGACTATGTGATGTGTTAAAATCCCACATTTTGGATTCTCTTTTCTGGATTTACCATATTTATGCTAATTATGGTGAACTGTGAATGATATTTCAGGTTGACTGTGATGTATAGTTATCAACAAGTAAAATAACATTCAAGAATAATTTTGTTGTTTTTGCTTTGGTTTGTATTTTTTTTTTTTTTAGAAAAAAAAATGCATTTACTGGGAACATACATACACACAGCAGACTTACAGTGAAAAGACCATCTGCAATGCAAAGGAGAGGACCTAAAACAGATGAAAAATCCAGTCTGTTCTTGAGGTCTGGGACTTTCTTAAATCTCTGAAGTTATCCTTTCCTAATTTAGGGTTATTTCATTTAAAGAAAAATAGGATGGTTAATTGGTCCATAACTGTTGCTTGAGATGTTCTGATCTGGCCTAGAACTTGAGGCAGTCCATTAGGAGAAGGCCTGCTGGTGAGTGATAAAAGTCTTCAAGGCCCTTGTTTTAAATTGCCAGGCTTTTTTCTCATGTCAGGAAGATGAGGAAGAAACTAGCCATCTTGTAAATTTACTACCTTTCTATTATTATTATTATTATTATTATTACTATTATTATTAACAAAGAAGTCATACTTTCTATCCTTGTATATCCTTATTCAAGGTCCCTTCCCCCTCCCAACACAACAGTTCATTCTGTCTTCTCCACAGCTCCCCATCCCCTCCCTGGGCAGGCAGTCCCATGGTCCCACTGTTCCAATATTGCTTAGTTCAGTCTCCACTCCTGGCAGATCCAGTTTTCTCCCCCCAACCTCAATGATATTTCAGGTTGATTGGGATGTATAGATATCAACAAGTAAAATAACATTCAAGAATAATTTTGTTGTTTTGGTTTGTTTGTTTTTTAAGACAGAGTTTCTCTTTGTTTCTCTGTCGTTTCTTGAAATCACCAGGCTGACCTTGAATTCACAGAGATCGACCTGCCTCTGCTTCCCAAGTGCTTGGATTAAAGGGGAGGGCCACCACTGCCAGGCTCATTCAAGGATTTTATGTGTTTTCAGGCCTTTAATTATAAATGGATTTTGAAGTGACTTATTTTCCCTATGCACAGTTATTTGAGATTAATAGAAAAAATTTTTAGCTGGTCATATTGTATATTATATAATGTAATCAATTTGCCAAGTAAGTGGAACCAAGCACCTGTACTTGCCCTAAAAACAGGTTATAATGATGAACTCCTAAGTGAAACTCATCACTCTTTCTATTGGAGAAATCACTTGACAGATGTTGGCAAGCCCTGTAACTAATGCAGTTATACCTGAGTAAATCAAATGTAGTCAAAATATATCCCAGTGAGACTGACTGTATCCATTCCTCTGAGAAAACAAAATGAAATTTATAGAAAGTAAGTTATGTGAACTTTTATGATTTAAGATGAGGTTGTTAAAGAAATATATTTTAAATATTTTGGAGATTGCCCAAGAGCAAATTAAGTTGTTTGTAAGATGTACTTCATACATAATTATGGCATTTATTGTAAAGATGGGCCAAGATTTAAGGGTGGAAAGATTCTGAAATACTAAAAAATATTTGAGTTAGCTTTTTCTTGTAATATATGCTTGATAAAAACTTACAACTTTTAGAAAGCAGTTGAGAACTGTTTAATAAAGATAACTATAATTTTATGGTAGTTTTTTAAAATTTCAACATCTAATAATTATAGACGTTAAAAATAAAATGTGGGTTATTATGATCTATATACATTGTCAGATATTACAGCAGAAATGATTAACATGTCAATCACTGCACCAGTTTTTTCTGCTGTGGTAAGAGCATTGAAAAATCTGTTGTTCAGGTTAACTCTGTTGACCGTATTGTAGACTTACCATTTTTTGTACAACCAAAACTTCACACACTTTGATCATTGTGTCTTTTTTCTTGCATTCCACCCTTGGTGATGATTTTTCTAGTGTTTTCATAATATTTACTTTTAAAAGTTTGTGTGTGTGTGTGTGTGTATGTGTGTGTGTGTGTGTGTTTGTGTGTGTGTGTATGTATGTATAGTGTTTGGAAGATAATATATGTTGTTGACCATAATTTATTCTTGTTTCACATGTAATGAAATACCAGTGTATACCATAAATATATAACATTTTTTATTAATTAGATACGCAAACCATGCTGAAGGAGATGGAAATGCTACCTGTCTTGGTTTGATCATTACACATTACGTACATGTTTATTGAATTACTTTACTATTTCATATAAATATGTAAAATTAAAGTGACTTGTAAAAGAAGCCTATAGAAGACTTGTCACCTAAGAAAACTAGAAATCCTGTCCTTCAAAATAAAAATGTTTTCAGTATCTTGTTAAATTAATTGTCAGGACTTTAAAAGGGACTCCCATAGGACTCCCACTGCTTAGAAATGTCATTTGTGGATACGCTTTCTCCAGGCACTGGTTATTTATTCAGCACACCCTACTATGCAATAGTCTCCTTGGATACTTTTAGAAACAAAAGTTTATTTTACCAGTTTTCAATTACCTTTTAACACATATCTCACATTCACTTGCTAGGCTATGTTGTAATTACAGATATCAGGATCATTATTTATTATAATCCATTGTAATTCAGCATTGCCCTGAAGGCTACTGGAGTGTTGAACCCAATTTGCTCCTGTGCTAAATGACTCTGTATCATACCTTTGCCACTTGTTATATCTACATTTTATATTTCTTCCTTCTTTTTCCTTGTCAGGCTGCATTCCTGCACCTGGCAGAATATTCTTTCTGGCAGCACAATGTACTGAAAGAAAAAGAAAACAAAATAAAAACTTAATGTTTAGAAGTCAAAATTTTCTCAACACAGAGCCAAAAATAACTTCACAAAACTTGTTTTGGAGCTGATACTTCTCCCAAGATATCTTATTTGCCAGTCCTAATCTACAAAGGGTCTGAAAGCAAGATAAATAAGCTTGCCTATAATATCTGTAATATTAGCATAAACAAGTTCTTAAGGGATTGGGTAGTAAATGTAACATCTTGGATGCTTTAAAAAAATTAAGAAAGTAAAACAAGTACACCCCCTGTTTTTTAACTATATGCAAAAGAATCCCTTTGGATAAATGAAATATTACTATACCTGTAATGAAAACAGTGATTGCTACTTCTAAAGCTCTTCATTTCATCTAGTAATACAGTCCTTTTCATGGCAGCCCAGGATTGCATAATTATTGCATAATTTGTTACAGTTTTAAAAGTCTTTACCTCAACTCAAGTTTATGTTCCCTTGGTTAATTTGGTTTTTGTCCTAGTGGGATTGGTAAGAATTTGACATTAGTGTGTTTTGTGAAGCTAAACAAGTCATATTATACCGTAAATGATTTTTTTCTGAAATCATTTATGAATGAGCAAACATCATCTCTGAAACCTTTCCGTTTGACATTCAAGTTCATGTTTTTTATAGTTGTTCATATGCTTTGCAGTTTGAAATCTTTTCCTATACATAGTAATCAGGCATTAACAGCTGTTTTGTTCTGGGATTTTATGTTACAGGAAGTTACTTATCTGTGATATGATTATATATTTGTGAATATTATATATAATAATGAATAATCTAAAGTGTTATGCAGAATCTTGTTTTTATAACCCTTTCTGGTTTTATAACCCTACTAGGAAATGTTACATACATTTCATAAGACAAGTTTAGATAATGTAAAACAATTTTCAGTTTCTTCTTTTTTCGTTGCTGCTTGAAAAATGTGATATTTCAAATTGTTTTATTAGTACTATTTATGAAGCACAGATTTTATTTTATAAGTAAGCTAATTTTTTCCTCTTAATCTCAGGAGTGGTATTTTTTATCATCATTTATTTTTTGCCATAATAGTGCAATTTGATAATGTCTTTCAAGGTTGGTTTATGAAATAAAATTGTATGACATGTCATTCATTTCCCCATTTGGCATTAAAAGAAAACATTTTTTGACATGTTCACTTTTTTGGACATACCATATTCTTATTTGTGCTCTATTGAATAAATTATAGTTGTGTCCCGCGCTACCGTCTTGCCAGCAAGAACGACGCGGCACACGTAGGATCCTTCTGCAGAAAAGCTTTAATGCATCTTGAGAGGGAGAGCATAAGCTTACAAGGCGGAGACCCCAAACGGCTAAAGCCCGTCCCTTATATAGGAAACTGACCCCTGCCTAGGACATGTCAGACTCAGATTGGCTGTAGCTCAATCGGGCGAGGTGACGCCATGGGAGAGGCAGAGCACAAGGAGTGGAAATTCCCCCTGCACCTGCGCAGTCTACTTATTTACACATTAGAGCACAGGATGTCGATGCCATCTTGGAATGGCGGCAGTGAGTGCGGCTTCTCACATAGTTGGCTTTTATGAATATGTGTGAAAGATAAGATGTGAGCCACCCTTTCTTAACTAGACTGTATTACAAAATTTCTTTAGAAAACTTTGAAACAGATTTATGTGTTTATATGTAGTGAAGAACTTCAGTATATTCTGACTTCAGAATTGAGGAATAGACTTCTTACCTTTTTCAACAGCCATTTGGTTACTCTTATTTTATATTCAAGTTTTACTGATGTCCATTTTTGGTTTAAGATTTTATTATCATTTAAAATGTATGGTGTTAAATAGACAGTTGGCTTCATAAGACTTTAGCAGTGGTAGTGCAGATGACCTAATACTACCACTTCTGCTTAAACATGAAGACACTGAAGCTTGAGAGAAAAACTGCCTTAGGTACAAAAAGCAGAAGACAAATGAAAAATAAAAAACAGGAACATATAGTCATGTTATACCATCTTAACCAGCTACCAGATATTAGACTTGTCATTTCTGTGTGTACTCTTGTATGTGTTTGTATGTATTTTTTAGTGGAAATCCTTTATGTTTCTAAACAGTATTTTGTGAAAGATATCAATGTTCCAAAACAAGTTTTGTGAACATTTATTTCTGACTTTGTGCTGAGAGAATTTTGACTTTTAAATGTTAGATTTCTGGTTTTTTTCTTCATTTTCAATGATAATGGTTGTGATTAGTAACTGGCTTTGCTTCATTACATTCTGGGAATGTCTATATGTATTGATATCATAAGAATGGTAGTCAAGAATATGACTTACCTTTTTAGCCCAATAAGTATTTAAGCTTACATACAGCCTTTAAGTTTACAGGGCTATAAACTTTTAACTATTAAATATTTCTTTTTGATTGATTTTTAGTATGATTTTAATACAAAAATGATCTAAATACAAATTTTATCCAATATAATAAATGTATATTGACTAAGTGATTAATTTTATAAAAATTATTCCAAATATAATTAATACATGTTAAATTTGAAAGATAGAAAAAGTAAAATTGATTAAAATTTATCACTTGGTAAAATGAAAGGTGGAAATGAGCCTCTATGTAGTGATTTCCATGTAGTTACTATAACTTATAAAAAGTGTTTTTGTGTTCTCATGTGCACTACTGATCTTAATGACTATTTGTGTTTTCTACAAATGTTGACAGTCACACTATATCTTTTCATGAGAGTTCCCCAGGCACCTAATGTGATACTGATAAAGCACAGAGTGCCAGTTTTTCCTTTTACTAATTTTGAGAAATCTTCATTTTTGCTATCAATTTTCAGAATTAGAAAATTCTAATGTTGTATGAGTGAAATGAAATATTTATAACATGTATACAATTACATAGAATGACATATGTATGTACAGACAATTCTAGGACTTTTTAAAATTAATTTAAGAATTTTATAAATGCATCTTACAATTTTGTGAACATTTCTTGAGCATATTTAATTTGAGGATGGTGAGATTTCTTGATACATTCTGATTTTCTATTCTGGTAGATCAGTTTTCTGCATTTCATAAGAAATCAGTCAGATTTTATCCATTCTCATTTGTGCCTATGCATATGCATTGCTGTGTACACATGTGTACAATGGGAATAATTAATCTCTGCTCATGACAAGGAAATTTCATTTGTAACAAGTGTTCATGAAACAGTGACTAAGTAAAAGCTTTGTTTGAGAAGTAGAGAAAAGTGATTTTTAAAGTTTGGCCTTGCAATGGATTCATGAGATATAAAAGTTGATAGTTCAGTTTCAAAAATAATTCTAATTTAAGCTAACACTCAAATATGTAATATAAAGAACACCAAAGTGCAGTTAGAGAAACTTGTAATTCATAAGCTGACCTTTAATATGACTTTCTTTGTTAGACCAAGAAGGCTTCAAAACTTTGATTTTTGCTCACATGTTTCAAAGTTCCCGAGGGCTTAGAAGATTCTTTGGGTAAAGTACTTGTGTAAGCATGAGAACTTGAATTTAGATTCCCAGCATGTGTGAAAATACCACACGTCTGCAGTCTGAGTGCTAAGGGGCAGAGACGGATAGGACTTGGTGGCAACCCATTCTAGCTGAAACTAAGTGCCCCCAGGTCCATTGAAAAACACTGTCGCATAAAATAAGGTCCTACTGAGAGGAAAGCATTGCAATGTCAACCACTGTCCTCAACACATCTTCCCCAGAGAACTCACCTCCCCCGCATATACATATACGTCACAAATTCACACACACACACACACACAAACACACACGTACACACAGTTTCCCAGTTTGTTCATAGATATTTTACATCATTTGAATATGAAATTAATTTTATTATATATTAGTTATACAAAGGAATAAATTTTATTATAACATTTGTATACATTCATTTAATATGCCATGATTATATTCACACATGCCTAGTACTCTTCTTAAATTTCCTCTCTTCCTTGAAATGACAGGTTAAAAAAAAATCTGAGGCAAAGAATAGATGAGTAGAAACAGGTTAAACTAATGAAAAGAGCTACTGAGACAGGCCTAAGCTAAGGCTAAACATTCATAATTAATAATAAGTCTTCCTGTCTTTATTTGGGAAGTTGGTTGGCAGCCCAAAGAAAATGCCAGCTGTACTTTTTCTTTGTACATAAGCCTTCAGAAGTCAGACTATACTTTTTCACTTTGTGAAGGATCCTTTTACATGATATTATATTCTCTAATCTAAATGTTATCAAAGTCTAGGCAATACGAATTTGTACATGCAGAAAGAGATAGATAACTTGAAATTTCTGGAAATATTATATAGACTGTTTTGACTCCCATTTTATGGACTTTGAAGTATTTTATGATTCAAACTAAGCCAGCAGTATTCCCCATAAAGGCTTTATGAAATCTTTGTAAAGGATAGGTGATTTGTTGTTAACTTAGCAATAAGTGTGTATAATGGATTCTTCTTTAGGCTAATAAATCTTGAACTTGGCTCCCTCCAAACCCTTTTTCGTGTGTGTGTGTGTGTGTGTGTGTGTGTGTGTGTGTGTGTGTGTGTGCTTTGTGTGTTCTGTGTACACATACATGTGCATATAGATACAAATGATTTTCCAAGTTTGACTATGTTTTGCAAAATTAACTTTAGTTGTTAATACTTTTGGGTATTATTATAATTTTTCTTTTAACTGTTATTTGTACACATTGTTTTTTCTATGACATAATACATTGGTTTTACCTGTACGCTCATTACTAGATTATAAATTCATTGAACAGAAGAATCCATGATTTCCTCAGTTATTATTACCCCGATACTAACTTAATTCATTCATTGAATATGAATTTATTATTAGCAAGAAGTCAGGATGTTCTTGGTTCTGGATTTTTCAGATTTGGTGCATTTGACCTGTGTGTCTTCTGAAACAGCAAGAGAAGATTTAGAACAAGTAGTACAGAAATTGTTTACTCCATATACAGAAATGGAAGCAGGTAAGAAAATAGGTCATCTGCAGTGGAAAGTTAATGTAACATAATATCCCTATTAGATATCTCATAAGCTGAACTGAACCTGAATTAAAGTTCAGTATTCAGCAATAACTCCCACATACTTAATTACTAAGGATTTTGGACATAGTTATTATGTAGTGGTATTTGTTTCTGCTACTGGTTTAATAAAAAACTGATTGGCCAGAAGGAAGACAGGAAGTGTGGGCGGGATTACCAGACTAAGAAAACTCTGGAGACAGAAAGCGCAGAGCAGAAACTCCAATAGAGACACCAACAGATACAGAGGAAGGAAGACAATCATGCTGTTCTGAGAAAAGGTACCAAGCCATATGGCTAAACAGAAATAAGTTGAGTTAAGATAAAAGAGCTAGTTAGCAATATATCTGAACAATAGGTCAATCAGCAAGAAAGCCTTTGTGTGATTATTTGAACAAAGTGGCAGTGGGGCTGCAAGTGGGTCTGAATCTTAGGGCTACGCTGGAAAATCTGAGCCAAAAACTTATTACAGTCATTTGCATAAATAAGAGAAGAAATGTGTAGTATCACAAATGAGACTCAGAGCCACTTATTGTGGAAAGGCTGAAATATCAGAGAGAGGAAGCACCACAGTCAATTTTCACCCAGCTGTCTTGCAACTTCCTTAGCCTCGCTTCTGGTCGCTTCTGTCAGTCACTTCTCCCAGTTGCTTCTGTTCTCTCTGGGTTTCTACAAGCCCTTATATACCCTACCCCATCTAGGTTAGAAAGAATTAAAGGTGCGTAGCCTTAAACTCACAGAAGTAGAAGAAGTTCTGTCTCTGGAGTTTTGGGACCAAGGGTGGAGATCACTACTCCCAAGCTTTCCCTGTTCTGGGATTAAAGGTGCATGTGATTGACTCAGCTGTTTATCTTTGTAATCAAGGTTTAAGAATTTCCTGAGATGTCTGCCTAGGATTTGACTGGGTGCTCTCTCCCCAATATTCAGGTTTTATTAAATATGTAATATATATCCACAGGAATGTTCAGTCTTCAAAGGAAAATAATCATACATATAGACAAAACCCCATAATTATCAAAATATATGTTTATATGCATACATCCTCACATGTCCAAAAAAGGAAAAATATTGGGAAATTTCTCAGTTAATTTTGGTAACATTACAGGCACTTTTTCATAACTCTATTTGTTTTATATGATTTTTGTGAAAAAAACATATATTCCTGTATTAAAATGTTGCTTATAAGATGCTCATTTAACTTAAAGAATATTATAATATTAATTGGCAAGTATATATGTCTTGACTATTAAATAATTACCTTTAAATACAATTTCTATGTGAAATGCTTAGCTCCACAAATAATATTGTTTTTTGACTGATAGTTAAAGGAAACTTCTGAAATTTTAAAATCATTCTCCCCCATAATAGGGTATAACTAGTAGCTCTGACTGGAATAAATATTGCATATGTACTATGTGAGTGATCAAAAATGTAGCATGATAGATCTTCCTCATGTAGGTGAGAAAAAAGTAATTTTTATTAAAATATTTTTATGTTTGCTTTTATTCCTACTGGTTCTATTTATTGTTACCTCTGTTTACTAATTTCTTAATGGAGACATGATACAGAATGAGATATAGACATTTACATATAAGACAAATTGTTCCATTTATAGCTGCTAATGTATTGTAACTTTTTTGTGAAATCCCCAGTTAAATTTGAGTTCAGATTTAGTTTATTTATATGTTTTTTTATTTGAATATATTGTAAAGATATTTGAGTTGCTTTTAAAATTTTGATTTCAAAGGTATAATATACACAGCCATTTCCCTCAACCTAATGTGAAGTCATAGTTTTATCTTCAGGCTTTAGTTGCATCTGTATCTTGCTCGTAACCACAAATATCATTTTCATTTCTGAAATGTGTTCATAGTGACTGTTATAATTTCAGTTTATTACTGTGCCAAATAATGTACTAAACATATAATTATTCCTTACTTTTTAAATGCATTTAATTTTCTGGTTTACCAAATCAATATGTTGGAAATTACTAGTATCCACTAGCAATTTTAGATTTTTAGATTAATCTTGATGGTTAAAGTGATCTCAGTTTGAAATGATGTATTGTTTGGAACCTGAGTGGAATTCTTTAGCAAAAACTATGCCAGAGGGGTCCTCAGGTGCACCGAGGCACTGCAAAGCTAGTTTTCACTGACACATAGGCCTTTTTATCATCAGGATGAGGTAGTGGTCATATTTTAATTAAAATGTCAGAACAAATACTGTTAGAGTTATTGAAAATGAATCACCAGATAAAGTGAGCACTGGGCCATGGCAGGTCAAAGAGGCAAAGTCACCTGCAGAAGAGAACTCAATTCATTTTCCTGCCTAAATGAGGGAGAAGCAACTTTATGAGCAATATAAACTTTTAATACATTAAAATACATCCTTCCCTTGAAAAAGCTTGTGTTTGTACAGGCTTTTATAATGTTTTGGTTATTTGACAATCATCTGAAGCTTTGTAGTTTAGGACATTATAAATATTTTTTGTTGAAACGTAGCAACAAACTAATGTTGTATGGCCTTGCTTTTTTTTTTTCCATTTTAGTTCATATTCTGCATGATGTTGTGTTTCATAAGCCTTTATGAAAAGTAAACTAGTCACCTTACAAGGAAGTTCCTTTCATGAAAAGGATGATGTTCTCCTTACTACTATAAGAATGATTGACAGTGTATGTGGGAGTGAGGTTCTAAAGACAATGCCTGTCTTTCTTATCTTTCTGGTTTATGGATATCAGCCAAAGCTCTTTAAAGTATCCTCTCTAAAGAAATTGTTGTACTCTTACCCACCCACCAGGCTCCTTTCAGCACATCAAATATCTCCAAATCCTGTCTATTTTAGTCTAAAGAAATATCAGGTGACTTATGCGTAGTGAGTCTCATTCTATGGATTAAAAAATAAGGTCATTGCTTACAATTCATTTTCTTGTGTAAAGTCCAGAATATCCTTGTAAACATTAATAGGTGATAAAACAAGTGGCATGTGAGCCTCACTGACAGAACTTTACTGATTTCCTATTTTACCCAGAAATGTAAGATTTCTCAATGCAAGGTAAAGCATGAATTTTGTCAATACAGTATTTTTAAATGTCTAGAATATAATATTATCACAGCATCATCTTCTTTTTTTCCTTTTTAATTCTTTAATTCTTTATTTTGCCTAGTTTGTGGAGTTACCTCATTTCACTGTAGTCATTTATATGTCTAAAAGTAGTGCTTCCTAAAAACAAATTTCCTTCATAGATAAAGTGAATTTGGTGGCTGGTAAGAGTACTAAATCAAATGCTATACCAATTTCTTGTTTTATTTCACTTTTATATTCCAGGGCTTAAGCAGCTTAACTAAAATTATTTACTGGTTCCTTTCACATTCATGCATATGTTCCTTGCTTTTATTTGCCTTAACTACTTTTCTTTTACCTGCTTAGTACATAGTTTAGTTAACACAAAATCTATTCTATGTCACCCATTATTTTCCTTAGTCTAGCACATCATCTACGATTGAAATGAGCTGTTTAGCAGCTTTAGTAGTTTTGACAATTATTTGCTTCAGACTGCACATTATTTTTCAAGCTGTCTCTCTGCCTCCAGCTGACCTCCAAGAAAGATGAAGCAATTACATGTCTCTTTGAAGGTTCTAAGGTCAAAGCTTGATGGCTTCCTTGTATCCAGTCCATTGATCATCAGACTATGTCAGTCTTCACTTTCAACCTAGTTTGTTGTCAAAGCCTTGACCTTTGTGAAATCTCTTTCCTAAAATCTGTTGGGTTGTTTATTTTGCCCATCTTATATTGCATGAAAGCAGTACTCTGAGGCAGAGAACATTTATGAACTACAAGATAGGCTCACCTAATGTATACCTAGGCATGACCTGGGCCCTACTAGAAACCTTCCACACCTTAGCTCCCTTCCTTGTTGTGGTGTTTGATGGCATTATACATAGATGGCATTTTCCTGCAGTATTTGATCCATGACTCTTAGGTGGTGTTTTACATAAAGCCTCACAGTTTAGTGAAACTAAGCTCACTAGTCAGTTTAATGAAAGCTACAAAATTTTAACTATGAAATATCATTTTCTCACATTTTTGTTACTTAGTAGTTTTTGCTACCTAATATGTCCCTATATGAATTAGTGGTACCTAAGACTCAAATCTATATGAATTAGTGGTACCTAAGACTCAAATCTTAGCATCAGTAAGAGATTCCCTTGGGTTAGAGAGAGGAATCAGTGGTTAAAAGTGTCTGCTCTTCCTAAGAACCTGGCTTCGATTTCTAGTACCCACATGGCATCTCACAGCTGTCTGTAACTCTGGTTCCTGGAAGATTTTATGCCCTCTTCTAGCTTCTGCATGTATATGGTACACAGACATGCAGCAAAACACTTACCCACCCACATAAAATAAATAATTATGAAAAATTAAAGACTCCTTATAAGATCACTTTCATTCAGTTCCTTTTCTTTTCACACTAATAATTATGAATCTTTTAGGACAAACTAGAAAAATGGCATATTTGCTCTTCCTACAGTGAAGATATTTAAAATTAAATAAAACTTATTTATTCTGGGACCTAGGACATTTTATTAATTGAATGGCATACTTAACTAAAATTTGCTCCATTGTTTACTAATTCAATAAGAACAATAATTTGATAATTATACCTTTAGCATTTTCTTGATGATTTACACTGTATCTCACAGAGTTGGACTATTGTCATAAACATTATTATCATTATGCAGAATTTGAGTTTTTGGTAGAGTTAGACTTGAAAAAACTATAATCAATATCTATATTAACAGCAATATTTTCCTGTCTTCAAAGAAACTTTATATACAACATTTTAAAAGAAGACAGGCAGAGGAATGATCATTACTATAAGAAATAGGCTGTAGGATTTGAGTTTAACAAAATTGGACCTTTCTACAAACACTTTATATTTTGATTATTGAGAATAGTATTAAAATTGATTCCTAAATTATTTAGTGAATGTTTTTTGTATACTAGGCCCTGTATTGGGAGAAAATTTTAAGAACAGGGGAATCAGATATACTCCATCTGTATGTCCCCAGATCTTATGTCATTGCCCAACATGTATAATGAATGCCTGCTGCTCAATGACAGAACTTATACCCAAAATAACATTCAACCTACAGACCTCGGTTTTTGCTCATTGTTTTTTGTTCATTGTTTTTTTTATTAATTTTGTGATCCAATAGCATAAAGCATTAGAATGAAAGTTAGAATATATCATTTAAAATTTTGCATGTTATTTTAATTAACATTTCAGAGATATTCATATGCCATAAAATTTTCACATTTCAGGTGAAACTCAAAGTTTTAAAAGGTATATTTACTGAACTGTCTAAGCATCTCTAGAAACAACTATAAAACATTTCTGTTTTTTCCCTCTGCCATGAAAACTCCGTATTCATCAATAGCCACCTAACCTTTGTCCCTAACCTCCCCAATCTCTAAGTACCCATTAATTTCAGTCTCTATTTGCTATGCTTTTGTTTATTCTGAATGTCATTTATAATTGTCATCTCATATATATATATATACACACACACACTATTAAGTTCCTATAGCACTGAGTTGTTTTTCTATGTGAAACATGATTTATGGTGTCTTTTCACTTAGGGGAAATAATTTAAGGGTGGATATGATTTAGGAACTTTAATATTTGTTGAATTTATTTATTTATTTATTTGTGTGTATGTGCACACAACACTGCACATTTGGTCAGAGAACAATTCAGTAGTTGTTTGTCTCCTTCCATTATGTGAGTCCCAGGGATCGCACACCAGTTTTCAGGCTTGGTAACCAGTGTCTTAACCTGCTGAGCCATCTTGCCAACCTTTCAAAATAATTTCTAAAATCTAACTTGTCCTGAATTGAAAAGCTTTCATTGTTTGAAGTGCCATATACTTACCCTAGAGTTTGTGTTTTTACATTCAATAATTGCATATATATGTTCTATTTACTATAATGTCTCATCATGGCTTTATTGATATTTGCCCATATAGTGTAGCAGTTCATGTTTTTCAATATAATAAAATTTATTTCTACCACTAGAAAATGAACACGTTGAAAAGCCAAGGATTCTATGGGCCCTCTACTTCAATATGAGAGATTCTTCAGATATCAGCAGAGATTGTTATAATGATTTACCATCCAATGTTTATGTGTGCTCTGGCCCAGACTGTGGTCTAGGAAATGATAATGCAGTCAAACAGGTAAGGTATCGGTGTTTCTAAGTTTTATATTAAGAAATTGATATACTGGAATAAGTGAAAAGTTTTTTCCTCCTGGAAAGAAGGAAATAAAAATAGTAAAACATCTTTCTCATTTAATACCAATTGGCTTTTTTTTCTGTGAACTACAGTGCTATTTTAAGTATACTTTATTAGCTATTTCACCTCCTTCAGTTATATAAGGGATTATAAAGGCTTATTTATGAATACTACTTTGAGAATAAATAATGAAGATGTTAGAAACATTCTTAAAATGAATTCAAAATGTTAGTATTCTTAAATATTGCTTCTAATATGAACAGTTGAATTATTTGTGCATGTTTTGAAAAATAAATATTATTCTCTAACAACCTGAACCACTTTTAGAACGGTAGAATAAGTCAAATATGTAAGACAAATTTACAATGGTCTAGTAGTGCATTTCTTATTCTCAGAAAGAAATAATGCCATTTTTTATTATGAACATGGCACCATTAATGTTTTGACTCAAGCCAGTGCCCTTAAAGCTGCTGTTATAGTTGCCAAGAATTATGTTAACTCCAAGTGGGCTAGTCCTGGGTTGAGCTGTGAAGAAGTACACATTTATTCTAGGTGCCAAAGGTACACTCTGATTCCATTAAACAGAAGATTCTTAGGGAACATATTTTTACCTTGATAGGAAGAAAAGAAGTAAAGATTTGCTTTGAGAAAAATCTGTAAACTTTTGTCAGATGCTTTGGGCACATCCATCTTTGAATCAGCAAGTAGATAATATCTTTGTTTTTAAGTAAATTTTGCTCCTTGTATTATCTTGTAAGTACATTGTGTATTCTAAATACTTTTCATCTACCTATTTTCTTGTCTACCCTATCAGTAATTCCCCCCTACACATACACATACACATACACACACACACACACATTATACAATATGCAACAAAAAATAATTCAAATCAACTTTAATGTTTCAAAGTTTCTGTTGTCATCCTTTCACTAAATTGCCATTAATACCATCTAGTGAAAGTGTCCAGATGCTAAATATTTAGATTGCACAACTTGTGTACTCTTAATTACAACTCCTCAGCTCTGCCATTAAAGAGAAAAGTCAACTATAGATAGTAGATAAACTAATGAGAATTGTGTTTCAATAGACATTTATTTAAAAAAGCAAGAAGTGGTGTGAGTTGGACCTTTGGGCCATAGATGGTCAAATTTTAGCAAAATAGATGACCTCGCATGCATATTGCAAAGAAGCAAAGAGCAGTTTTAACTACTAATGAGGTGGATTGTTGCGACTTACCACATTTACTTATTTATTTATTGTTAACATCTTATTGGCTTTTTTATTTTCTTACCATGTCCTTCATGTCCTCAGTCACATGTACTGATTAAGGCTGGTTACATAAAGTTTTTGAAATATATTTTTTTAGATAGTGCCACAAATGTGCACATACATTTTAAGCTGATGTCCAAAAATTAATTTGTCCTTTCATCCCTGGCTAGGCAGAAACAGTTTTCCAGCAAATCTGCCCAAATGAAGACTTCTGTCCAGCCCCACCAAATCCTGAAGATATTATCCTTGATGGAGACAGCTCACAACAAGAAACTTCAGAATCTAGTGTCATACCAGAGGCCAACTCAGAGACTCCCAAGGGAAATACAGACCTGGGAATCCCAGAGGAGCCCTCTGAGTAGTGGATATGCATCAGACTTAATATCCTAACTTGAAAATTCCTCCTGGCTTCATAGTCTTCTTGATGGGAGAAATATATGAAATCTTTTAGAAAGCAATGAGTGATAGATAAAATTACGAGAAAAATGAGTCCCAAAAACTAAAAGGGAATTTTCTTCAAAGAGGGCATTTCTAGGAACATAAAACACTTACAAAGCACATTGACTGGCCTGTTTTAAGATAACAAACATGTGAGATTAGCAGATAAAAATGTAAATGGACTGATGGCCTGAGAATGTGGCTATGATGTGAAAGGGATCCTATGCATTAGTAGTAATTACATAAATTTGTTTCACATAAAAATTTATGTAGTGCTTACATAAATTTGCCACTTGGGATCTTTTTTGATGAAAACCACATCTGGAGAGTCAGTTTACATCCTTATTTTGATTATTTGAATTATATTTTCATTCTAGGTATGATAAAACAGATAAAAGCATATGTAAATATAATAAAGTTAAGCTATCATAATATGGCCAGAAGCCTATATTTGAAGTAAAAGTTGGTTTTATTTTCTATGTTAAAGGCTGAAAATGGTGTTTACATGTTTTGCTGGTCATGATTTGTTAGTAATTAGTGATTTGGATGTAATACACACACTGGCTAAAGTTCAAAGATAAAATGTAAGATTGGAAGCAAGCATTTGGATAAGAGCAATGATCCTTCATGATCTACTAAGTCAGAGTAACTGAAGCACTAACTGCTTGTTCACATAAATTTGGTCATGGCTATGCTACTCAAAATACTAGGCAAATTGTTTAGCTTCTTATCTTCAGTTTCTCCAGATTCAAAGTGGAATACTATGCCTACTATATCAGAGTGACTATAAAGATTAATACAGCACCATCCTTTGAATGGTTATTCTGCAAAAAACACTGTTTTGGAACTTTCTCATTGATTGACTTGTGGATAAATATCAAAGCAACCTCATGATAACAGTGTTATATTTTATTGTCTTAAATTTTTCAAATGCAAATTTTTTCCAAATCTCATTAGTAACAAATGGAATGGTGGCTTTTCAAGTCTTAGAAATACTTTATAAATTTATATTCCTCTTCTGGCAACTAAACCTGAAACCATGGAGAGCCAAACAGAGTATGACAGTTCATAAACTGTAAAACACACTTTACATGAAAACATGAGGGCTATACATTGGCAGCAAACCTGTTTGCAATGCCTGCATTTAAAATTCTCCTAGCTCTGGTGATCTACATTTTTTAAGCAATAGTTTGGACCTAGAACTGCCTGTAAATAAATAAACCACAAATAAACCCAATGCTTCCTGTCAAGGAGCTATGGCTCCAATGAAAAGCAGAGTTCTCCATGTGCAGCTGGTTCCTGGCCTGGCAGAGTTTCAGAGAGTTTCTCAAAGGAAGCTCCCAGCACAAATTCTTGAGAAATGGAAAAAATCCAAGGAATGTTGCTCATGCTGACCCCTGCAGATTGAATTGAATTGAGAAAAAAGGAAAAACCTCCCAGACACTCAGGCTGCCTGCACCTCCCACTGTACAGCCCTCTCCTCCTCTGTAGTACCCTTTCCTTTTTGTAATGTCACACAAATCAGGGACAGAATCACATTATAACCTACTTTGTCACAAAGCTTCAGCTCTTAAGTCAGCTGTTGTTTCCTGAAGCCTAACCAGGGCATGCACTAAATGCCAAGTACACACCTGTACTGTACCAGGTGTTGGTCCTGCCTCTCCATGCCAGCAATAGAGAAGTTTCTCTTAGATGAGAATATTAACTTGGAATACAATGACAGTTAAATTGCACCAAGAAAAATGTTACACTTTGTTATAATCTAGAGTTAAGGCCTCCTAAATACAGCATGCACATTTATCTAAGGAGACAATTAGGCTAGATAGGCTTAGAATAACTAGAAACTTTTGGACACTGCAGCTGTGTAAATTTTAGAGCATCAGCAACTATTTTATGCTTTCATTGCCTAGCTCATACTGTATGTTTTTTCACTCCTTTGATGTCATCAAGAAAATTGATCTTCCAGGTCATTTACTAAATATGTTGTTGAAATGCTTAAAGCTCCTGATTTTGATTGGTAATAGTTAAAATACCATGAAGACAGTTGTACCTACTTCTTGCTTCCTCAGAATACAATGCTAAACATTTAAAGAACTTTTTCTTGTTTTCTTAATTACTGCAAGTAAATACATGTTTTTACTGTTTTAAGCTTAAAACAGTATCAACAACAAACATTAAGGTAGTGTTGCAAAACCACAAGTCTAATGTCATATTAATAAAATTGTGTTTTACATAATGCAAATATTTCAGTAATTTAAAATTTTAAAGTTGCTGTTATCAAAGAATTTGTACTTGTATATTTAAACTATATAAATATGCATGTTTGTTTCTTAGTAACCAAAAATCGTATCATTAATTTAAGTGACTGATCTAAGATCCAGTAACTAATCCTATGTTGCTTTTGTATGTTTTTTTCTAGTTGGTGTGCCTGGTCAAGAAAACATAAATAATAGATGTCACTTTCTATTTTTTTATAATAAAATGACCACAATCATAGGTAAATTCTAGAATAGAGGAAATTTCTAAAGTAATATCCACAATTATAAAGTTGACAATTATTAATCTCTGGCAAGATTGTTTGTAGATTTTTCTGTCTTAAATTTTGTTTTCTAGTTCATAAATAGTAGCAATTATTTAAAGAAATTAAAACCATTTTCTTGCAAATTACTTATGAACCGTTGTTGGTATTGAATAATTTGTCTTTTGCTCAGTAAACTTTCTTATATGTATTTTAAAAAGCATGAATTATAATTTGCACACTGTAACAGGGAATTTTCATAGGAAATAAAGATTTTTCAATGCCTTTCCATTGTAATGGCCTATTTTTTCCTAATTGAACTTTGTGTATAAGGGAGAGATACAGGTCAGTGGTAGGGACTTTGTTTAACAGTGTATCTACTAGAACTTTTAAGAGGAGATAGTCTGTTGTCTAGTACTTCCACACCTCCTAGAAGATTTCTTTAGCTTATAGTCTGTGTGTTTGATAATTAAGTTGATAACTTAATAAGTGTTCTTTAATAGGAGACTGATTTAAATTATTATGTATTGATTAGTACAAAATGCTAATCCCAAACACTACCTTTAAAAATAGATAAATGCTGGGGAGTGGCACACACCTCTAATCCCATCACTCAAGTGGCAGAGGCAGTTGGATTTCTGTGAGTTAGAGGCCAGCCTGGTCTACATGGAGAGTTCCAGAACAGCCAGGGATACACAGAGAAATTCGATCCTGTAAAAAGAAATACACAAAAACACACACATCCAATAACTTAAAAGATTGTCTTGGATCTGGTTAGTTTTCTGTTTTTATATTGTTATTAAATAATACCAGCTATGTGTTTTGTTTAATTTGCAGGCATCTACCTACCCACAGTGATAAATTTGTATGACAGACCATCAAACTTTAAATGACTTTGGTTTACTTAGCAAAATGTTCTACATACCAGGATTAATGTCACCATCAAGCAAAAGCAGATGGTAGTTTAACCTGAGATCAGTGTTTACATACACTCTGAGGCAGAAGCTACGATTTAATACTACATTGATCACCTACAACCTGCTTTCACATCTTTGAGGAAGAGAATACAATTTCTTTTATATTTGATGATGAAAACTAGAAATACTTTTCTCTTAGGTGTTTGAGTCTCTGACAGCTTATTTGCAGTAAAAATAATAATAATAATAATTGTGTCTGGTTTTGTTTGTAGAAATAACTTATTAAACTATGTTTTTTTTCCTTGAGTGAAGTCAAAGAATACTGATATTTTCTGTCAATTTCAAATAATTCATGAAGCTTCTCAGAACTTATACAAATACTAACTAGATCTCTTTCAAAACTGACAACTTACCTGTGACATTATTAACAAATCAAGACTTCGAAAGCTAAAGGTGATTGAATTATGTTATTCATAATAAAGGTGATTGACCTATGTTATTCTTCAAGCACCTTAGAGCGAATAGAGTATTAATGCTCATTTAAAAGGTGCAGTTTTGCTGTGGACTCCAGTGAGAAGTCCTTCCCCTGAAAGTTGCTGTGTCTGCTCTATGTGGTGATAAGGATTCAGGATCATTTCACAAGCAATCAGTCATCAAAACTTGAATCCTAATAGACTAGAGAGTGTTTTGCCAATTAATATAAAAATATTTTTTCTAGTAACCCCTGTCAGTGCTAATAGGACTTGCTTGTGTAAATCTTCTTTCTATAAAGTGGACAGTCAAACCCTAAAAGAAAATTACTTAGTGATGTGCACTGTTGCTGATCAAGAAGTAGCTCTGAGGAGTTCTATTCTGGATTTTCATGTGTAGTAGAAAAGCATCACTGTACTGGGTATTGAAATTTTTGATGAAATTGAAAGGCTATTGATGTTTTGTTTCCATTTTAATGTATGATAAAAACTTCTAAGTTTATCTAGTATAAGATGAAATGTTTTTTTGTTTTTCTTTGTTTTGTTCTTGTTTTAAGTAGTACCTCACAATGTATCTCTAGATGGCCTGGAACTCACTATTTACACAGACTGGGGTCAAACTGAGAGATACCCAGTTCTACCTCCTCAGTACTGGGATTTGAAGATGTCCACCACCACACCTGGCAAGAGTAAACATTTTTTTTATTTTTTTCTTTATTTTGTATTTATCAAGAAAAACAGTAAAATGAATTTGAAATGCTGAGAAGTTAACAATAACTGTAAAGAAGATAAAAATCATAAGCATGACTTGTCAAGGATGATAATGCAAATAAGATTGCTACACATTTACTTTGTGTTCAGCTTTCCCTCTGAATTTTTTTTTCCATCCCTGTATACACTTATTCAAGGTCCCTTCCCCCTCCCACCACATCAGGTCATTTTTTCTTCTCCACAACTCCCCATCCCCTCCCTGGGCAGGGAGCAGACAGTCCTATGGTCCCACTGACCCAATAAAGCTTGGAACAGTCTCCACTCCTGGCAAATCCAGTTTTGTCCCCCCTCCCTCAAGAGTGAGTCAGGTGTTCCTATAGTTGGAGTGGGGTCCGAAGGGTCAGTCCAGGGTGTCTCTGATCCCAAGCTGTTCAGTGGTTGTGGTTTGCTGCTTGGGCATGCTTGGCTTTTTTTCTTGTTTGTTTGTTTAGAGATCACTAATGAGTGAGTACATCCCCTGCTTATCTTTCTCAGATTGTGATACCTCACACAGGAGGATATTCTCCAAATCCATCCATTTGCCTGCGAATTTTAAGATATCATTTTTCTTAATGCTGAGTAGTATTCCATTGTGTAGATGTACCACAGTTTGTTAATCCATTCTTCAGTTGAGGGACATCTAGGTTGTTTCCAGGTTCTTGCTATTACAAATAATGCTACCATGAACATAATTGAGCTAATACCTTTGGAGTGTGAATGTGCTTCTTTAGGGTATACACCCAGAAGTGGTATTGCTGGGTCCTTGTGGAGATTGATTTTCAATTTTCTGAGAAACCGCCATATTGCATTCCAAAGTGGCTGAACAAGCTTACACTCCCACCAACAATGGAGGAGTGTTCCCCTTGCTCCGCATCCTCTCCAACATAGGCTGTCATCTGTGCCTTTTATCTTAGTCAATCTAACAGGTGTTAGGTGGTATCTCAAAGTTGTTTTGATTTACATTTCTCTGATGGCTAAAGATGAAGAGCACTTTTTCAGGTGCCTTTCAGCCATTCGTAGTTCCTCTGCTGAGAATTCCCTTTTTAAATCTGTACCCCAATTTTTGATAGGGTTATTCAAGGTTTTGGGCTCTAGATTCTTGAGCTCTTTATATATCTTAGAGATCAGTCCTGTATCACTTGTAGGGTTGGTGAAAATCTTTTCCCATTGTGTAGGCTGTCGTTTTGTCCTATTGACAGTGTCCTTGGCTTTGCAGAAGCTTCCTAGCTTCAGGAGATCCCACTTATTGATTGTTGGTCTTAGTGTCTGTGCCAATGGTGTTAGATTTAGGAAGTGGTCACCTGTGCCAATTCGTAGATGTGTATTTCCCACTTTCTTTTCTATCAAGTTCAAAGTGGCTGGGTTTAACTTGAGGTCTTTGATCCACTTGGATTTGAGTTTTGTGCAGGTTGACAAGCTTGAATCTATTTGCATTTTTCTACACAATTCCATCCAGCTATGCAAACACCATTTGTTAAATATACTATATTTTTTTCCATTGAATGTTTTGGGCCTCTTTGTCAAAGATCAAGTATTCATAGGTTTTTGGGTTAATGTCTGGATCCTCAATTCTATTCCATTGGTCCACAAGTCTGTTTTTATGCCAGTACCAGGCTGTTTTTATTACCTTTGCTCTATAGTATAACTTGAAGACAGGAATGGTGATACCTCCTGAGGTTCTTTTGTTCAGTAAAATTGTTTTGGCAATCCTGGCTTTCCTGTTATTCCAAATGAAATTGAGTATTGTTATTTCAAGGTACAAAAAATATTGTGTTGGTATTTTGATGGGCAGTGCATTGAATCTGTAGATTGCCTTTGGTAGAATTGCCATTTTTACTATGTTGATCCTACCAATCCAGGAACATGGGAGAGCTTTGCATTTTCTGATATCCTCTTCAATTTCTTTCTTCAGTGATTTAAAATTTTTGTCAAATAGATCTGTTACTTCTTTGGTCATAGTTACTCCAAGGTATTTAATACTATTTGCAGCTATTATGAAGGGTAATGTTTCCCTTATTTCTTTTTCAGTTCTTCTATCTTTAGTGTATAGAAGGGCTACTGATTTCTTTGAGTTAATCTTGTATACTGCTGAAGGTGTTCATCAGCTGTAGCAGTTCCTTGGAAGAATTTTGTGGTTCGCTTATGTATACAATCATATCATCTGCAAATAGAGATAGCTTCACTTCTTCTTTTCCAATCTGTATCCCCTTAATCTCTTTTCATTCCCTTATTGCTTTAGCTAAAACTTCGAAAACTATATTGAATAGATAAGGGGAGAGAGGGCATCCTTGTCTAGTTCCTGACTTTAGTGGGATTGCTTTGAGTTTTTCTCCAATTAAGTTTGATACTGGCTGTTGGCTTCTTGTAAATCGCCTTTACTATATTTAGGTATTCTCCCTGTATTCCTGATCTCTCCAGGGCTTTAATCATAAAGGAGTGTTAGATTTTGTCAAAGGCTTTTTCAGCATCTAAGGATATGATCGTGTGGTTTTGTTTCTTTAGTTTGTTTATATGATTGTTAACATTTACAGTTTTTCGTATGTTAAACCAGCCCTGCATTTCTGGAATGAAGCCTACTTGGTTGTGGTGGATGATATCTTTTATACATTGTTGTATATGGTTTGCCAAAATTTTGTTGAGAATTTTAACATCAATATTCACTAGGGAAATTGGTCCTTCTTTGTTGTGTCTTTGAGTGGCTTGGGTATTGGGGTAATTGTGGCCTCATAAAAGGAATTTGGAAATATTCCTTCAGTTTCTACCGTGTGAAATAGCTTGAGGAGTAACAGTAGTAATTCTTTGAATGTCTTGTAGAATTCGGCACCGAAACCATCTGGACCAGGGCTTTTATTTTTGGGGAGGTTTTTAATGACAGCTTCAATTTCCTTAAGGGTTATAGGCCTGTTTAGGTAATTAATCTAATCTTCATTTAATTTTCGTAGATGGTACCTGTCCAGAAAGCTGTCCATTTCTTCTAGGTTTTCCATTTTTGTGAAATACAGATTTTCAAAATCTGATCTGATAATTCTCTGTATATCCTGGGAGTCTGTTGTTATGTCCCCCTTTTCGTTTCTGATTTTGTTGATTTGAACACTCTCTCTCTGTTTTTTGATTAGTTTGGCTAAGGGCTTCTCTCTCTCTGTTTTTTGATTAGTTTGGCTAAGGGCTTATCTATCTTGTTAACTTTCTCAAAGAACCAACTCTTAGATTCATTGATTCTTTATACTGTTCTTTTTGTTTCAATTGTATTGATTTCAGCTCAAAGTTTGATTATTTCCTGCCGTCTACTCCTTCTAGGTGAGTTCGCTTCTAATTGTTCTAAGGCTTTCAGCTGAGCTGTTAGGTCTCTAGTGTGGGATTTCTGTAAGTTTTTCATATAGGCATCTAGCACTATGAATGTTCCTCTTAAGACTGCTTTCATTGTGTCCCACAAGTTTGGATATGTTGTAGATTTATTTTCATTGAATTCTAGGAAGACTTTGATTTCTTTCTTAATTTCTTCCTTGACCCAGAGATGGTTGAGCTGAGTGATGTTTAGTTTCCATGAGTTGGTAGGCTTTCTTTGGGTTTTGATGTTATGGTTCGATATGTTACAAGGGATTATTTCCATTTTTTTTTGTATCTGTTGATATTTGCTTTATGACCAATTATGTGGTAATTTTGGAGAAAGTTCCATGAGGAGCTGAGAAATATGTATATTCCTTTGCCTTTGTGTGGAAGCTTCTGTAGATATCTATGAAATCCATTTGCATCATAACCTCTTTTAGACTCCCTATTTCTCTGTTGAGACTCTGGTTGATCTATCCAGAGTTGAAAGTGGGGTATTGAAGTCTCCCACTATTAGGGTATAAGAATTGATGTGGGAATCGAGCTTTAGCAGTGTTTCTTTTACATAAGTAGGTGCCCTTATATTAGGAGCATAAATATTCAAGATTGAAATCTCCTCTTGACCAGTTTTTCCTATGATGAATAAGTAGTGACCATCTTGGTCCCTTTTAATTGCTTTTAGCTTAAAGTCTACTTTGTTAGATATTAGGATTGCAACCCCTGCTTGTTTCTTAGGACCGTTTGACTGGAAAATCGTTTACCAACCCATTATTCTAAGCCTGTGTCTTTCTTTGAGATTGAGGTGTGTTTCTTGTAGGCAACAGAAGGATGGCTTCTGTTGTTGTATCCATCTTGTTAGTGTGTGACGTTTTATAGGAGAGTTGAGACCATTGATATTAAGGGAAATTAGTGACCATTGATTCATATTTCCTGCCGTTTTTGGTGGTAACTTGTTTGTATTTCCTTTCTCTAGGTATTCTTCTGTGGAATTATTGATTATTTGTGATTTCGTGGGTGTATCTGGGGTCCTTAGGTTGGAGTTTTCCCTCTAATACTCTCTGTAGTGCTGGATTGGTAGATAGATATTCTTTCAGTCTGACTTTGTCCTGAAATACCTTGTTTACTCCATCTATGGTGATTGATAATTTTGCAGGGTATAGTATTCTAGTTGGCAGCCATGCTGTTTTAGCATCTGTATAACTTCTGACCAAGCCCTTCTAGCTTTCATCGTTTCCATTGAATAGTCAGGCATTATTCTGATGGGTCTGCCTTCATATGTGAGTTGGCCCTTTTGCAGCTCTTAAAATTTTTTCTAACAAACAAGAAAAAAAGCCAAACATGCCCAAGCGGCAAACCACAACCACCGAACAGCTTGGGATCAGAAACACCCTGGACTGACCCTTCAAACCCCAGTCCAACTATAGGAACACCTGACTCACTCTTGAGGGAGGGGGGAAAGAACTGGATTTGGCCAGAAGTGGAGACTGATCTAAGCATTATTGGGTCAGTAGGACCATAGGACTGTCTGCTCCCTGCCCAGGGAGGGGATGGGGAGTTGCAGAGAAGAAAAATGACCAGATGTGGTGGGAGGGGGAAGAGACCTTGAATAAGGATATACAGGGATGGAAAAAAAAAATTCAGAGGGAAAGATGAATACAAAGAAAATATAAATGTAGCAATCTTATTTGTATTTCCACCCTTGATAAGCCATGCTTATGATTCTTATCCTTTGTATAGTTATTGTTAACTCTTCCACATTTTAAATTCTTTTTACTGTTTTTTTTTTGATAAACACAAAATAAAGAAGGAAAAAAAATTTTTTTTCTTTGTTCTGTATGTTTTGTGGCTTGATTATAATGTGGTGGGCTGACTTTTTGGGGGGATCATATCTATTTGGTATTCTGAAAGCTTCTTGTATCTTGATAGGTATTTCCTTCTTCAGGTTAGGGAAGTTTTCTTCTGTGATTTTATTGAAAAGATTATCTGTGCCTTTGAGCTGGTATTCTTCTCCTTCTTCTATTCCTATTATTCTCAAATTAGGTCTTTTCATGGTGTCCCAGATTTCCTGAACATTTTGAATTATGGCTTTTTTAGTTTTACTATTTTCTTTGACTGATATATCTATTGGAGCTACTGAGTCTTCCACTTCAGAGATTCTATCTTCCATCTCTTGAACTCTGTTTGTTATGCTTGTATCTGTGGTTCCAGCTTTTTTCTTCAGATTTTCTATTTCCATCTTTGCCTCATTTTGTGCCTTTTTTATTGCTTCCCTTTCAGCTTTTAGTTCCTGGCATGTTTCTTTCATAGATTTGTTCATCTCATCCAATTTTTTGTTTGTATTTTCTTCTATTTCTTTAAGGCTATTTTTCATATCTTCTTTGAGAGCTTCAATGATCATCAAAAAGGATTTTTTGGCGTTGCTTCCTTCTGTTTCCTCTTCATTGCTCAGTTCAGGTCCTGTATTTGTAAGATCGCCACTCTCTTCTGGAGTTACCATGTTGTTCTTTGTATTATAATGTAATTTTTTGCGGTGACGTTTGCCCATGGCTTCAGTGGTTCATGATTTGATGGCTCCTGGTCAGTTTTGGCACTCGGGCTTGTGTGCCTCCTGTCACCTCTCTGAGCAGGGTCTGAGTTTGTCCTTCAGTGACCTCAGAAGTTATCTGTTCGCTCAGTTGGAAGTCGAGGTCGGTAGCTGTGCAAATTCCCTCAGCAGCAGCTGTGGGTTTGATGAGAGGCAGACTTTATCTGCCCCTTCTACAGAGTTTGCTGGGACTCTGCAGACAGCACTTGGACACTTGTAGGAAGTTGTCACCACTGTGGAGGTGATGGTACCTGGGATAATGGAATTTATAAATGTGGTAGGCCAAAGTCTCATGAACCAACATTCCTCAGAGTATCAGACTTTTTTTTTTTTTTTAAATGATTCTGTTTTGGTTGAATTTGGTTCATGCTGTGTTGTTAAAATAATCCAAAACCTCAGTGTCCAAATAAAGTTTAATTCTTATTTCTACCATACACTCAGATGAAGCAGGAATAGAATTTTTTTTGCTTTACTGTTGCATATACCACAGCATCAGAGACTTTCCTCTGACATATGCCTATAAGGGAAGTAGTAGATGCTAATTGTAAATTGCATAAACTATATACTTAATCTTAGAATTTCTTCGAGTAGGCAACCCTGACCACTTCTTGTAACATCATCTAAGTGAAAGCAAGACATCAGACAATTTATAATCTGAGGGTTAAAAGAAACCACTGAAGTAAGGTTCTCATGAGTTCAAGCTGTATACAAAAAGGACAAGGCATGTATGGCAAAAAAATTGTTTTTCCATACAGGCATATAAAAACTGGTTTAAACATTAAATTTAACAGCAACAAGCAATATGACTAATCTGAAGTAAACTCACTCCTGTTTGGTAAACCTGGGAGGAGCACAGTCTTAAGAATAACGCTGTGTTTTGAAGAAACAGGTTGCAAGACTATTTCCTTTGACTGTTCTTACAAGCACTCAGAATTCTCCTCACACAACTTTGCTTCTGAACTGTGTTCCAACAGGTACCTAGTTGTAGACAGGATCAAAATGCCTTCTTTAAGTCTATGGAATTTTCAAAGAAAAAAAATGTTCTGGAAATGTTGATCAGTTTAAACCTATATACAGTAGTACTACTCTCAGTAGTCAAGGAAAACTATTCCAGCCTGTAGGGTGTGAGATTGGAGACTTAGCAACATCTATAAGATTGCTAGATAAGAATGAGTATGTATACGTGTATACAAATTGGTTATATTTTTGATATGAAGGACAGTTCATCAGTACCTACCAGAACATTTATGGGTAGATAGGTTGTTATCCAGCACTTCCAATTCTGATAGGTGTTTTCCCTTGCTTATGTAAAGTTCTATATGTGCATGTTGTAAAACCACAGAATTAAAGATGCAGTATGGATCTTATAGAATATGAAATATAGAGTAATGTCTCAGAAAGCTACCTGAGTAAGCCAGTATCCAAAATAAAGAAAGGAATATTGCTACAAATGTAAAATATCTGTATGTTAAATATGTACTTACAGTCATAATTGAGGATGATAAATAAAGCTATGAATGAGGACTTGCTTTTATTGCCTTCCCTTTCTGGGTAGTCAGTTGTAGTATTAAGCCCTCATAGTAAAAGCAATGAGATCATACACATAAAAATAAAATGTTGAAAAAAATGGCAAAGCATTTGCTCAAAATCATATCTCACATAACCTGTAATAGAAGGCCAAATATAATGAACTCTGAATTACTATTCTACTCATTAACTCATAGCAACTGTGGATGTTGGACACGATCAAGCCTGTTTAGTGTAAGAATTCCTGGCACACCATGTGGTAAACACAACATGATGCCAGGTGAGATAAGAATTCCTGGTATCTAGCAGCCACTTGGTAAAGCCAACATGGCACATAGAACACCACATACCAAGGGCATGCCCCTAGGCATGGCTATGTAAATCTGTGCCCACCCATTCTCTGAAAAAGAGCCTCCACGTGAAATATGTTTTTTGCTTCTCTGTCCTTGTACTCACCTGGGAACTCTCCTGAATAAACTGTAGTGTGGCTCTGGTAGTATGTGTGTCTGATCTCATGAGTGAAATTAACATTTAGTATGGACAGAAAATGGGTGAATGATTACAGGACTAACTGAGTAGCTGTTGGAAGCTGATGGCTTCAGAGGAAAGACAATGGGTGGCTCCATTCCCATGACTATATGACCAACACAAATAGGAACTAGTAGATCTTTTAAAAGAACAAAAGGATGTGACATTAGGAGAGAGTGAGGGAGTATAGGTGGATCTGGGATTAGGTAAAGGGATGGGTGGCAGGTGAATATGATTAAAATACACTATATGAAATGGTTAAAGAATTTTAAGCATTTTTAAGTGAATAAAAATTGTGAAAATAAAAGGCTGGAGGAAATTTTGATATATCCTGTTTTTGTATATGGGGAAACTGAGGACAAGAAGAAAGAAATTTAAGGAAAAAATAATGTGTCAACATAATACTTAAGACTTAAGTCAAATCTGAATTTGAATCCTCATTTCCACTTGTTTGCTGTAACTCTTGGCAAATTTTCTGGGGATCTATTTTTCAGTTCCCTTGTATGTCACATGGGACACTTGGTGAAACGTGGCATTGGTGTCCCATGAACAAGAGAAAAATCATCATTAGACTCAGGTTTCCGAACTATCTGGCCACCTTTCTCTCTACAAGGACTGCCACAGCAGGTATACTAGCAAACTCTTATTCAGCCAAACATTCATTTTCTAGTTTGGACATACAGTAGCCCTTTTAGTTACCTGATGTTAGTAGTTTAATTTGCTAGATGAAAACTGATAACTGTAGGATTTCATCAAAAGAGGCAGCAAGTATAAATATCCAGATTCTCCTTTGAAATTAGTATTGTAGTCTCTTATATCTTAAAAAGTAAAGGGTATTTAAAAACTACATGAAATTTGTCTATGGGACAAGAAAATCAGCAAAAAGTGAAATTCAAGCTTTCATTGTGCTTGTCATACATTCCACCATTATGCATACACTTATAGATCCCCCCCAAGCTAACAGTAACTGATGAATTACAGGTTAGAAAGCATACAAATACCCTAGGTTTCTGGAAATTGGTATTTCAGGCTAACCAAACAGGTAGTGCCTTTTTGCAAGGAAACTTGAATGGTAAGTGCTGTTTGTGTTATAACTTGAACAGACAAAATTTACTAGAGTACAAATTCTATAGTTGTAAAAAAACGTGCCATATGCTGCTTTTCATGGTACTTTCTAGGTAGTTATCTGTGTCAAGATGAAGCTACTATCTCCTTTCCAGCTATCAGCTGTCAGAAGGTCATGGGAATGGATATCAAACACAAACTGTACTTTCTATAAGAAGTTCATGGCCACAGTTACTACTGTTCTGGGGTAGAGTGGAAAAGTTCTGTGGTCCAAACTGGTGAGAATGACAAAGTTTTCCCAAGAATCAAAGCATTGTGATGCATGGCAGATTGCATCTACTGTTGAGTCAGAATCATTCTTATAGACCAAGGAGAACTAGAAAGAGCAAGCCTGTTTATGGGTATATTGTGGACAGCAATCTGTGTGTTCTTAACTTAGTTATTGAAAAAATGTTGAGGAGAGGGATATTTCTGAACTGACAAATACTACTATGCTTTGGCTGTTGGGGCCTCAAAGACCTATCAGAAGCCAAAAACTTTTCAGTCTCTAAAGTAGATGATGTCTGTAATTATGATAAAGCCCTTAAACAAAGAAGGTAAGAAGACCATGACCAAAGCACCTAAGATTCAGGATCTTGTTACTTTGTGTGCCCTACAGCAGGAACACTGACTTATTGTTCTAAAGAAATACTGCACTGAGAAAAATGAGGAAGAGGCAGTAGAATATGCTAAACTATGGGCCAAAACATGAAGGAAGCCAAAGTAAATGACAGGAACAGATGGTTTCTGGTTCTATGACAATGTCAAGCAATTATTAGGTAAACTCATGTATATCTGTTCATACATATATATGACAAATTCTTACACAGTTCTGGATTGAGGGATGTATATGTATTTTATATTTTGATAGTCACAATAATACTTCCAAAAGATTAGTTTGCACCTAATATAAAATACTAGATATCCTTTCAGTTTTGCATGTCTCATGAATCAAAATTATATCATAATACTTTTTTATTTCTTGGTTTCCTATATATACAGATGTGTTAATTGGTAATTTTGAATTAACTATTTGAATATTTTCCAATTAATATTTCACTATCATGATTTTTAAGTTATTTTTTGTATTTATTACATTTTATTGCTATCCATTATATTGTAAGCATATATAATTTTGACTGACATTCAATCAATACCTATGGAAGTATTGAATAAATTAATGATGAATAGAGGTGAAATTATAGAAATCAAAATATAGTAAAAAATTTACTGGACGTATTTTAACAATTGTCCCTTTTTTCACTTTAAAAAGTTTAACATTTAGAAAGCCATAAATGACACATACTATCTGAGCATTAAATTTCTTGTGGAAATAAAACAGCTGATTCTAATTAATTCTTTTTTTAACAGTTTTAAAATTTATTGGGACAATTAGAAGCAAACAGTTCTTTTGACCCCTGACTCTTTTTTTCTGTATTTTTATTATTATGAATAAAGAAGTCATATTTTCTATCCTTGTATATCCTTATTCAATGTCCCTTCTCCCTCCCACAACATCAGGTCATTCTTTCTTATCCACATCTCCCCATCCCATCCATGGGCAGGCAGTGCCAAGGTCCCTAGGTCCCAAGGTCCCAATATTGCTTAGCTCAGCCTCCACTCCTGGCAAATCCAGTTTTCTCCCTCCATCATCAAGACTGAGTCAGGTGTTCCTCTAGGGGGAGTGGGATCCAAGGAGTCAGTCCAAGATTGTTCTGATCCCAAGCTGTTCAGTGGTTGTGGTTTGCAGCTTGAGCATGTTTTGCTTTTTTGTTTGTTTGCTTGTTTGCTTTTTTGTTTCTTTGTTTGTTTAGAGTCTAATAATAAGTGAGTACATACCCTGCTTATCTCTGGGTTTGTGATACATCATTCAGAAGGATAGGGTATCATTTTTCCTTACTGCTGAGTAGTACTCCATTGGGTAGATGTACCACAGTTTGTTAATCCATTCTTCAGTTGAGGGGCATCTACTTAGTTTCCAGGTTCTTGCTATTACAAATAACGCTGCTATGAACATAGTTGAGCTAATGCCTTTGGAATGAGATTGTGCATCTTTAGGGTATACACCCAGAAGTGGTATTGCTGGGTCCTTGGGGAGACTGATTCTCAATTTCCTGAGAAACCTCCATATTGCATTCCAAAGTGGTTGAACAAGCTTAAACTCCCACCAACAGTGGAGGAGTGTTCCCCTTGCTCCGCATCCTCCCCAACATAGGCTGTCATCTGTGTCATTTATCTTAGTCAATCTAACAGGTGTCAGGTGGTATCTCAAAGTTGTTTTGATTTGCATTTCTCTGATGGCTAAAGATGCCTTTCAGCCATTTGTAATTCTTCTGCTGAGAATTCCCTTTTTAGATATGTACCCCATTTTTTGATTGGGTTATTCAAGGTTTTGTGCTCTAGATTCTTGAGTTCTTTATATATTTTAGAGATCAGTCCTCTATCACTTGTAGGGTTGATGAAAATCTTTTCCCATTCTGTAGGCTGTCGTTTTGTCCTATTGACAGTATCCTTGGCTTTGCAGAAGCTTCTCAGCTTCAGGAGATCCCACTTATTGATTGTTGATTTTAGTGTCTATGCCACTGGTGTTATATTTAGGAAGAGGTCGCCTGTGCCAATTTGTAGAAGTGTATTTCCCACTTTCTTTTCTATCAAGTTTAAAGTGGCTGGGTTTATGTTGAGGTCTTTGATCCACTTGGATTTGAGTTTTGTGCAGGGTGACAGGCTTGTATCTATTTGCATTTTTCTACACACTACCATCCAGCTATGCCAACATCATTTGTTAAAAATACTATCTTGTTTCCATTGGATATTTTGGGCCTCTTTGTTGAATATCAGGTGTTCATAAGTTTTTGGGTTAATGTCTAGATCCTCAATTCTCTTCCATTGATCCACAAGTCTGTTTTTATTCCAGTACCAGGCTGTTTTTATTACTGTAAGTCTATAGTATAACTTGAAGTCAGGGATGGTGATGCCTCCTGAGGTTCTTTTGTTGAGCAAAATTGTTTTGGCAATCCTGGCTTTCCTGTTATTCCGGATAAAATTGTGTATTGTTCTTTCAAGATCCAAAAAATATTGTGCTGAAATTTTGATGGGCAATTCATTGAATCTGTAGATTGCTTTTGGTAGAATTGCCATTTTTACTATGTTGATCCTACCTATCCAGGAACATGGGAGAGTTTTCCATTTTCTGATATCCTCTTCAATTTCTTTCTTCAGTGATTTAAAATTTTTGTCAAATAGATCTATTACTTCTTTGGTTATAGTTACTCCAAGATATTTAATACTATTTGCAGTATTATAAAGGGTAATGTTTCCCTTATTTCTTTTTCAGCCCTTTTATCTTTAGTGTATAGAAGGGCTACTGATTTCTTTGAGTTAATCTTGTATCCTGCTACATTGCTGAAGGTATTTATCAGATGTAGAAGTTCCTTGGAAGAATTTTGTGGATCACTTATGTATACAATCATATCATCTGCAAATGGAGATAGTTTCACTTCTTTTCCAATTTGTATTCCTTAATCTCCTTGTGTTCTCTTATTGCTTTAGCAAAAACTTTGAGAACTATATTGAACAGATAAGGGGAGAGAGGACATCATTGTCTAGTTCCTGATTTTAGTGGGATTGCTTTGAGTTTTATATTGAATAGATAAGGGGAGAAAGGACATCCTTCTCTAGTTCCTGATTTTAGTGAGATTGCTTTGAGTTTTTTTTCCATTAAGTTTGAAGCTGGCTTTCGGCTTCTTGTAAATTGGCATTATTATATTTAGATATTCTCTCTGTATGCCTGATCTCTGCAAGGCTTTTATCATACAGAAATGTTGGATTTTGTCAAAGACTTTTTCAGCATCTAAGGATATGATCATGTGGTTTTGTTCCTTTAGTTTGTTTATATGATGGATAACATTTGCGGTTTTTTGTATCTTAAACCAGCCCTGTATTTCTGGGATGAAGCCTACTTGGTCATGGTGGATGATATTTTTTTAAATTGTTGTATACGGTTTGCTAAAATTTTGTTGAGAATTTTAGCATCAATATTCATGAGGGAAATTGGACTGTAGTTCTTCTTTGTTGTGTCTTTGAGTGGCTTGTGTATTAGGGTGATTTTGGACTCATAAAACAAATTTGGCAATATTCCTTCAGTTTCTACTGTGTGAAACAGTTTGAGGAGTAATGGTAGTAATTCTTCTTTGATTGTCTGGTATAATTCTGCAGAGAAACCATCTGGACCTGGGCTTTTATATTTGGGGAGGCTTTTAATGACAGCTTCAATTTCCTTAAGGTTTATAGACCTGTTTAGGTAATTAATCTGATAGTCATTTAATTTTGGTAAATGTTACCTGTCCAGAAATCTGTCCATTTCTTCTGGACTACATTTTTGTGGACTACAGATTTTCAAAGTATGATCTGATAATTCTCTGGATTTACTGGGGGTATATTGTTACTTCCCCCTTTTCATTTTTGATTTTGTTGATTTGGATACTCTCTCTGCTTTTGATTAGATTGGATAAGGGTTTATCTACCTTGTTGACTTTCTCAAAGAACCAACTCTTAGATTCATTGATTCTTTGTATTGTTCTTTTTGTTTCAATTGTAGTGATTTCAGATTAAGTTTGATTTTTTCCTGCTGTCTACTCCTTCTAAGTGAGTTTGTTTCTACTTTTTCTAAGGATTTCAGGTGAGCTATTAGGTCCCTAGTATGGAATTTCTCTAGGTTTTTCATATAGGCATCTATTGCTATGAATTTTCCTCTTTAGACTGCTTTCAATGTGTCCCACATGATTGAGTATGTTGTGGATTCATTTTCATTAAATTCTAGGAAGACTTCGATTTTTTTCTTAATTTCTTCCTTGACCCAGAGGTGGTTCAGCCGAGTGATGTTTAGTTTCCATGAGATGGTAGGCTTTCTTTGATTTTTGATGTTGTTGAACTCTAACTTTAGGCCCTGGTGGTCCAATATGTTACAAGGGATTATTTTCCTTTTTTTTTGTATCTGTTGATATTTGCTTCATGACCAATTATGTGGTCAATTTTGGAGAAAGTTCCATGAGGAGCTAAGAAATATGTATATTTGTTTGCATTTGGGTGGAAGCTTCTATAGATATCTATTAAATCCGTTTGCATCATAACCTCTGTTGGACTCCTTATTTCTCTGTTGAGTCTCTGTCTGTTTGACCTATCCATGGGTGAAAGTGTGGTATTTAAGTCTCCCACTATTAGGGTATGATAATTGATGTGGGATTCAAGCTTTAGCAGTGTTTCTTTTACATAGGTAGGTGCCCTTATATTAAGGGCATAAATATTGAGGACTGAAATCTCCTCTTGAACAATTTTTCCTGTGATGAATTAAGTAATGACCATTTTGGTCCCTTTTAATTGCGTTTAGCTTAAACTCTACTTTGTTAGATATTAGGATGGCAACCCCAGCTTGTTTCTTAGTACCAGTTAACTGGAAAATCTTTTTCCAACTCTTTACTCTGAGCCTATGTCTGTTTTTGTGGTTGAGTTGTGTTTTTTGTAGCTAACAGAAGGATGGCTTCTGTTGTTGTATCCATCTTGTTAGTATGTACCATTTTATAGGAGAGTTTAGTCTATTGATATTAAGGAAAATTAGTGACCACTGATTGATATTTCCTGATGTTTTTGGTGGTAACTTGTTTGTATTTCCTTTCTCTGGGGTATTTTTCTGTGGGGTTATTGTTTGTGGTTTCATGGGTGTATCTGGGATGCTTAGGTTGGAGTTTTCCTTCTAATGCTTTCTGTAGTTTCAGTCTGACTTTGTCATGAAATATCTTGTTTATGCCATCTATGGTGATTGATAATTTTGCAGGGTATAGTAGTCTAGTTTTGCAGCCATGCTCTTTTAGCATCTGTTTAACTTCTTACCAAGCCCTTCTAGCTATCATCATTTCCATTGAATAGTCAGGTGTTATTCTGATGGATCTGCCTTTATAGGTAAGTTGGCCCTTTTCTTTTTCAGCTCTTAAAATTTCTTCCTTGTTCTGTATGTTTTGTGGCTTATTATGTGGCGTGCTGACTTTTTTGGGGGGTCATATCTATTTGGTCTTCTGTAAGCTTCTTGTACCTTTATAGACATTTCTTTCTTCAAGTTAGGAAAGTTTTGTTCTATGATTTTTTTGAATACTTTATCTGTGCCTTTGAGCTGGTATTCTTCTCCTTCGATTCCTATTATTATCTAGTTAGGTCTTTTCATGGTGTCCCAGATTTCCTGAACATTTTGTGTTATGGCTTTTTTGATTTTAGTATTTTCTTTGACTGATATTTCTATATCTGCCACTGAGTCTTCCACTTCAGAGATTCTGTCCATCTCTTGGATTCTGTTGGTTATGCTTGTTTCTGTAGTTCCAGCTTTATTTTTCTGGTTTTCTATTTCCATCTTTGCCTCATTTCGTGCCTTTTTTATTGCTTCTATTTCAGTTTTTAGTTCCTGGCATGTTTCTTTCATAGATTTGTTCATCTCTTCCAATTTTTTGGTTGTATTTTCTTCTATTTCTTTTTTTAAATATTTATTTTTATTTTATGTGAATTGGTATTTTGCCTGCATGTGTAACTGTGTAAGGGTGTCAGATCTTGGAATTACAGACAGTTGTTTGCTGCCATGTGGATGCTGGGAATCGAACTCAGGTCGTCTGAAAGAACAGTCAGTGCTCTTAACCACTGAGCCATCTCTCCCGCCCATGGGAATTTTTCATATCTTCTTTGAGGGCTTCAATGATCATCAAAAAGGTATTTTTGGTGTTGCTTCCTTCTGCTTCCTCTTCATTACTCTGTCAGGTAGTTGTAGAACCACCACTTTCTTCTGGAGTTACCTTGTTGTTCTTTCTATTATTATATATATTTTGCACTGGCATCTGCCCATGGCTTCAGTGAGTGGTTCACGATTAGGTGGCTCCTGGTCAGTTGTGGCAAGAGGGCTTGTGTTTCTCCTGTTGCCTCTGAGCAAGGGGTCTGCTCAGTCTCTGACTCTGCTCTGGGCTGGGGTCTGAATTTCCAGTCCTTAGTCTTTCTCTGCTGATGCAGTTGAGGGTAGGGTTGCCGTGAGATGCCCCCTCTTTTAGATGCAGCTGGAGGAGCCTTTCACAGCCAAACTCTATTCCTGTCTGCTAAGTAATGTGTGGAGACATGCACCACATACAGAACCTGGTCCCAGAACTGGAACCGGAACACAACTCTCCCTGGCAGGGATTCAGGCACTGGGGCCTGCTGACCTCACCTCACCTCTGGTTGGAGTCTGAGTCTGAATTTCAAATTCAACAGTCCTTCTCTGTTGAAGCAGTTGGAGGCGCGGTGGCCTTGCAAGTTCCCTTGGTTTAGTAGTAGCTGGAGGAACCTTCACAGCCAAAGTGTATTCCTGTCTGCTAAGGAGTGTGTTGAGACATGCACTACAGAGAGAATCTGGTTCTGGAACTGATTTTTTAGTTATTTTTTATACTCAGCATATACTTTTATTATGTTTTCTACAAATAGATTTTTATATAAAACTTTTAATTTGCTTGTGATATGGTTTATTATCTCTGTGTTTTTTTTTGATGTAGCCAAATTGGTTATTATTTTCCTTTACACTTGTCCAAATTTGTATATTGTTTTGGAAATTTGTCCCAATTCAGTATTATGAAAACAAAGATCTATATGTTCTCAAGTAATTGAGGTTTCAAGTTTAACATCTAATTTTTAAACTTCCTAAAACTTATTTATATTATATAAGATCTAAAATTATCACGAGTTTTTGTCTGCTTTGTTTTATTTGGAGATAGGTTATCAAAATGTAGCCCTGGCTGACCCATGTGTACAGCAAATTGACCTCAAACTCAATGAGATCTTCTAGTCCCTGTCTCCTGACTGCTGAGATTAAAAACTATTATAAATTTTCTATATATGTATATCAAATTTCACTAGCATTTATTAACTAGTTTAATTTTCACAATAATCTGAAATACTATAATTATCAAATACTTAATGCATATATGTGTCAACTATTTCTGAAATTTGTTTTTAATGACATTGTGTGTTTTTTCCTAGTCATATACACTTGAAACATTTTAATTATTATTACTTTTATAGCATAGTTTGATATGTGGTAGGGTCAGTGACTTCATTTTTTTCTTCAAAGTTGTTCAGCCATTCTTAACCTTTTGTTTTATAAAATACATTTAGGATCAGCTTGTCACATTGTATCTAACATTTTGTCTCAGCTATTCTTTTTTTAGGTTTTAATTATTATTATTTTTATGAATAAAGTCACATTTTCTGTTCAAGACTGAGTCAGGTGTTCCTCTAGAAGGAGTGGGATCCAAGGTGCCAGCCCAAGGGGTATCAGATCCCAGGCTGTTCAGTGGTTGTACTTTGCATCTTGGGTATGCTTTGCTTTTTGCTTTTTTGTTTAAAGTCCACTAATGAGTGAGTACATCCCCTCCTTATCTTTCTGGGTTTGTGAGACCTGGCTCAGGAGGATATTCTCCAAATCCATCCATTTGCCTGCAAATTTTAGGATATCATTTTGTCATACTGCTGAGTAGTACTCCTTTGGGTAGATGTACCACAGTTTGTTAATCCATTCTTCAGTTGAGGGGCATCTAGGTTGTTTCCAGGTTCTTGCTATTGTGAGTGAAGCTGCTATGAAAATAGTTGAGCTAATGCCTTTGGAGTGTGAATGTGCGTCTTTAGGGTATACACCCAGAAGTGGTATTGCTAGATCCTTGGGGAGATTGATTCCTAATTTTCTGAGAAACCACCATACAGCATTTTAGAGTGGTTGAACAAGCTTACACTCCCATCAACAATGGAGGAGTGTTCCCCTTGTTCTGCAATCTCTCTAGCATAGGCTGTCATCTGTGTCTTTTATCTTAGCCAATCTAACAGGTGTGAAGTGGTATCTCAAAGTTGTTTTGATTTGCATTTCTCTGATGACTAAAGATGAAGAGCACTTTTTCAAGTGTCTTTCAGCCATTCATAATTCTTCTGCTGAGATTTTCCTTTTTTTTAGTTCTGAACCCCATTTTTTGATTGGGTTATTTAAGGTTTTGTGCTCTAGATTCTTGAGCTCTTTATACATTTTAGAGATTAGTCCTTTATCACTTGTAGGGTTGGTGAAAATCTTTTCCCATTGTGTAGGTTGTTGTTTTGTCCTATTGACAGTGTCCTTGGCTTTACAGAAGCTTCTCAGTTTCATGAGGTCCCATTTATTGATTATTGTTCTTAGTGTCTCTGCCACTGGTGTTGTATTTAGGAAGTCGCCTGTGCCAATTCATTGGAGGGTTTTCCCACTTTCTTTTCTATCAAGTTCAGAGTGGCTGTCTCAGCCATTCTTAAGCTTGTCCATTATAAAGTACATTTAGGATCAGCTTGTCACATTGTATATAATATGCACACTCATATACAAAATTCCTTGTGATTTTTTTAAAAATTATATTCATTTGCATCCTAATTTTCTATCCATGAATATGTTATATCATGATTTTATTGAGATTTTTATATATTTTTTTAATGTGGATACAAATATGACTTTATTCATAAGGAGAAAAGTTATTAATAATATCTAAAAAAAAAGCCCAGATGCTTCATAAACAGAAAGGAAAAAAAAACAAAAAACAAAAAACAAACAAAAAACCCAAAACATAGGGAGAGATTGCCTAACACTTTGCTGACCTTGAATTTTCTTTTTTTTTTTTTTTCCTTTATTTTGTATTTATTAAAAAAAAAACACAGTAAAAAGAATTTAAAATGTGGAAGAGTTAACAATAACTATACAGAGGATAAGAATGATAGGCATGGCTTATCAAGGGTAGACATACAAATAAGATTGCTACACCTATATTTTCTTTGTGTTCATCTTTCCCTCTGAATTTTTTTTTCCATCCCTGTATATCCTTATTCAAGGTATATTTTTAATAATATATTTTTGTCAAAAACTGATAGTACCCATAAAATGCCCATGTTCACTTCTATGTTTCTCATACTCTTTTGAATGTAAATGAGCATGGTTAGATAAATATGATCCACATGCCTGTTATGTACTTTTTTCCCATCCATAACTATGCTATGGAACTGGGCTCTTGTATACTGTAAATACTTGTCATTCATATTGGTTTAATAAAATGCTGAGTGGCCAGTAGGCTGGCAGGAAGTGTAGGCGGGGATACCAGACAGGAGAATGCTGGGAATAGGAAAGGTGGAAAAGCAGATTTCAGGCAGACTCAAGGGAAGCAAGATGAGAATGCTACAGTGAGGAAAGGTACCAAGCTATGTTGCTAAACATAGATAAGAATTATAGGTTCATTTAGGTGTAAAAGCTTGTTAATAATAAGCCTGAACTACTGTCCTAGCAGTTAGTATGATATTAAGCCTCTGAATTATTTGGGAAGTGGCTGCCAGGTATTTGAACGTTTCTGGCAGGACACAGAAACATATGACTACAAGTTTACATATTTCAGATGCCTTCCCCACAAATTTGAGGCTCACAGGAATCCTACTACATGACATAGAATTGGGTTTATAACTGAAACAGAAAGCCATATGGCTGATAGTAACTATAATTAATACAAGATCTAAATCTGTATTATGTTACAGTGTGGAGATTTTAAATATTATATGTTCACTACAGAATACCATAACATTGCACTTGTTTAAAAGTATAAGCCATATTTCATTTATTAGTTAGCTTAAATTTTCCTTTCATGATAACTTATGGTTATACAGAACAATGATTATACATTGATCTTCCAGCTAACACCCCTGCTAAACTTACATGTTAATAATTAACCATAGATTTTTAGTAAGATAATTATAAATTCCATGTTTAATGACATCTTTGTGTCTTCCTTTTTAATTCTGTATCTTTTATATATTTTTAGTTTTTCTAACTGATCTGCCTAGAATTTCTAGTACAATGCGAACTGGAGTGGTGGTATTAGATACAATTTTATTTCTTCCTGTTTATGAAAAAAGAAAAAGTGGGGATGGAGAGATAGCTCAGCAGTTAAGAGCAGTGACAGCTCTTCCAGAGGACCAGGATTCAATTCCCAGCACCCACATGGCAGCTCACAACTGTCTTTAGTTCCAGTTCTAGGCAAAACACCAAGGCAAATAAGTAAATTTAAAAAAAGTTTTAAAAAAGAAAAAGTGAAATTATCTATCCATAGGTTTAATTTCTATACAAATTAGACATCTTTTTATAGAATAAGGAAGTTGATTTCTATCGTCAGTTTACTAATATCCTTCCTTACAAACTGTTGAGAATTTTACCCAAGATTTTCTTGTATATTCAGTTATTGATTTTAAATTTTGGGTCATGTACTGATTAAATTAGTTCCTTCACTTGTTGATATGGTGAAGTATGTTAAGATTTTTGATGTTATGATATCCTTACATTTTCCCTGGTAACATAGATATTTCTCTTTATGGAGTTATAATGAAAATATACACATGTTATAACTGATACAGTATAACCTTTTAATATGCATTGGGTGATTGAATAAATGATAAGTAATATTTTCCTCACATTACCTAATTTTATTTAATAAGTGGTATCTTAATTACTATGTTGGTAAAATTTCTTCTACCAGAATCTTACAAAGAATATTACAAAGTAAATTTGACTTAAAAATAGGAAAAATATTTTTACTCAATTCCTGAATCTTATCTTTCTTCTTTCCACAAAAGCAAAGAAAAATTATGCAGTAATAATCAGAAAATGCTTATCAATATATCATATGACTTTTTTCTTTACCTCCAATATATCATATGACTTTTTTCTTTAACTCATTGTGGTGATTTATTGTGTATCTACTGAAGTTTGCCTGAAGATCAGAAGTCAGAGGTAGCAATAGAATTAGCCATAGCGTTCAAGCAGTGGTAACACACACCTTTAATCCTAGCACTTGAGAGGCAGAGGCAGAGATTCATTTGGATCTCTGTGAGTTCAAAGCCAAACAGAGCCAGGTAGTGGTACATACACTTTTAATCCTAGCACTTAAGATCCCATGTCTCTGCTTAGTACTTTGGAAGCACACAGGCCTTTATTTACAGCAGTAGGAAAGTTGAACCAGGAACTGACATAGCTGGGTGGATAAAGAAATAAGGCCTGAAGGTGCCTGAGTTCAGCCTTTGCCTGCAACCCATTTCCCTTTCAGTTGAGGAGTTGGCAAAGTAAGAAGTAGCTGTATTGTGTTCCTCTGTCTCTGATCTTTCAACTTTTCCCCAATATCTGGCTCTGGGTTTTTATTAATAATACCAATGAGGATTTGTGCAATACCTCATTATAATATATAAGTAAAAAAATTAGATACTGCTAGTATATTACTAATGGAAAGTAATATAGATTAAGAATAAGCAAGATTCTGCAGCTTGAAACCTGTCTCACTTCCAAAGTGATATGTCTTGAGCAGATTCAAATCTCTACTTCCAGTTTTCTTACATTAAAACTATAGAGAATAATACTTGCTTTAATAATTATCATGCAGAGATGACACTACTGTCACAAAGGCATTATGTCGTAACATGAGCATCACTATTTGTGGTGGTTTGGATAAGAATAGTCCTCATAGGTTCATACATTTGAATTCTCAGTCACTAGAATATTGCACTATTTGTAAAGTATTAGTAGATGTGGCCTTTTTGAAGAAGTGTATCCCTGGATGTGGACTTTGAGGTTTTAAAAGCTCATAGCCAATACCAACCCCATTCTCTCTCTGTCTCTCTGTCTCTCTCTCTCCATATATATATATATATATATGTATACACACACATATATATGTATATATATACATATACATATATATATATGATAATGGACTAAGACCCTGGAACTGTTAGCAAGAAGAAGCATGTAGGAATCCAGGTGAGCCACGGGCTGTGGGCCACATGGTGGAAAGATAAATGGAAATGGGTTGAATTAAGATGAAAGACCTAGCTAGTAATGTGCTTGAGACATGGGCCAAACAGTGTAAAGGATATAAGCGTGTGATTCATTTCTTTGGGGGACGAAAGCCAGCGTGGTCAGGTTCCAAACCGCTGCAGCGTGCGCAGGTCACAATGCTCCCGGACCCAAAACGGGCCCACGGGAAAGCCTGCTACAACATATTAAAAATAAATAAATGTAAAATAATATGCCTTTTTTCTTCAAAAAAAAAAAAACTGTCTCAAGAATTCTGAGTGGACTGGCACTTCAGAGCCCATTTTCCTCTGACGAACACCTAACCCAGACATAACATTAGGATGAGAAAATCAGACCTGCCTGGAGTGGATGCTGAGCTGATCTTCCTTGGGACTTCTTGCCCTTTTTGGGGGAGGTGATGGGGAGATGAGGAGGAAGGAGACTGTAGGCAGACAGGGAGAGGTTGCAAGGGGGAAGGGAGGGAGAACAAGGTGAAAAAAGGGAGTTTATTTTCTAAAAATAAACAAATTGTGAATATAGGAAACTGATGAATTAAAGGCTCCCAACTCTTGTTTTTCTGCTAGTTACCATCATCAGATGCTGAAAGGTTATTCCTACTTAGAAAAACAGTATTAATCTTGCCCAAAGTAATAGTGAATTAAATTTATGTTATTAGGACATCTTCCCAAATTTAGAATTGCTTTTACCTTGATTGTGATATCTCTTCACAGGAACAGGAATGTAACTAAAACAGCCAAGTAAAGTAAATTTTCTAACATACTGTCACTTGTTAGGAATCCAGTATATATTGACTTTAATTTATTAAGATAGACTTATTGAACTTTTAAATTCCACATAGGCCTTTTCTGTTCGACTCATGCGGTTGAGGCTGCGGACTCGGACGCTCCGTCTCTCGAAACCTCTACTGCAAAGATGGTCGGGGCTGGAGAGATGGCTCAGAGGTTAAGAGCACTGACTGTTCTTCCAAAGGTCCTGAGTTCAATTCCCAGCAAAACCATATGATGGCTCGCAAAGATGGTCAACGTCCCGAAAACCCGAAGAACTTTGTGCAAGAAATGTGACAAGCATCAGCCTCACCGGGTGACCCAGTATAAGAAGGGCAAGAATTCCCAGTATGCCCAAAGAAAGCGGCGTTATGATCGGAAGCAGAGTGATTATGGCGGGCAGACAAAGCAGATTTTCCGGAAGAAGGCCAAAACCACAAAGAAGATCGTGCTGAGGCTGGAGTGTATGGAGCCCAACTGCAGATCCAAGAGGATGCTGGCCATTAAGAGATGCAAGCATTTTGAACTGGGAGGAGACAAGAAGCGCAAGGTCCAAGTGATTCAGTTCTAAAGCTTGTTTTCTGATGGAAATTCTGAAGCCTTAGAAACATTACCTGTTAGGAAATAAAGTTATTGTTATTGATAAAAAAATTCCACATAACACATTTGCCATTGGGAAATTTGATGCCATTTTGTATCCCCAAATAATTTTTAAAATAAAGCAATACATTAAAATCATCACTGAAATGAGAGTGTTACTGAAGATAAGAGAAGTTTTAATTGATAATGTTTCCAAATGACATCACACACTTTTTAAAATCAGAAATGGTGAATAAAAAATGAGACTTTATTCATAATAAAAAAAAAGAAAAGAAAGAAACTATATCCATAAAATCTTTTTAAACAATCGGAAATGGTAAGATGTTGTAGTAAGTTTTCCTGGGCCCATTTGGGCCCGGGGTTTTGGAACCTGGCCCGCGGCGGCTTTTGTCCCCCAAAGAATTGAATCAGACACTTACATTAACTTCATGCTGTTTGGCCCATATCTTAAGCACATTACTAGCTAGCTCTTTCATCTTAATTCAACCCATTTCTGCTAATCTACCCACCACGTGGCCCAGCCTGTGGCTCACCTGTATCTCTTACATGTCTGTCTTCTTTGGGGGTTGGGTGGAGATTGACTAACTCCACCCTCCTTCTACCTGTCTGTCCTCTGATTCTCCACCCACTTCTACAGTGCTATGCATAGGCCAAAGCACTCCTTTATTTACAGCATTCAGAGAACATTCCACCACAGTAAGATAAATAAGAAACAATCATTTCCTTCAAAGAGCTAAGCAATCTATTGGATACAGAGACCTGTAAAAGTAAGCAATGATTGCTGTAGAAGATTTGGGGCTGGAAGTTAGGACCTTGCCCGCAGCAGCTTTTTCCCCCAAAGAAATGAATTAGATGCTTATTAATTTCATACTGTTTGGCCAATGTCTCAAGCACATTTCTATCTACCTCTTTCATCTTAATTCAACCCATTTCTAGTATTCTACCTGCCACGTGTCCCAGCCTGTGGTTCATCTAGATTCCTTACATGGCTCTTCTTCAGGGATTGGATGGAGACTGACTCCGTCCTCCTTCTACCTGTCTCTCCTCTGATCCTCCACCCACTTCTATGGTGCTCCACATAGGTCAAACCAGTTACTTTATTTACAGCATACAGAGAACATTTCCAACACAAACGATACCACTAGATTTGTGATCATAAGTAAAGACATTAATGCTGTGACCTGGGATTTTCCATGTATCATGGTTACCTCATGGTTTCTGATATATGTTTTCTTAAGCCTTGAGTTTGGTATTACTATAAAAGAAGAATATAAAACTTTATTTAGCTTCTTATAATGAGAAAGATAAATATGTTTAAGCTGTGAGATCAAGTCCAATTAAAATTTCAATAAATTAAAAAATAAGATAGGATGCTGCTTAAGAAAAATAAGGTACTACTAGAAAACTCCTTGAGTATTCTCATTTTCTCAGTACTCTTTCTTTGCCTAAGGTACAGAAAAACTTGTTTTCTCTAAATTACAAGACACATTTGCTAGTGATTTCAAAACATTGTATATCCTGAAGTCAGTTTAATATTTATTAATTATAATGAAGAATGTTTTATTAAATAAAATAATGATAGAAATAAACTAGATTAAATACAGTTAATTTAATATATGTTCTAACTTAAGAATGTGTTACATAATCATATGACTCGCAAAAAAGATCTTTCAGATAAGGAATCAAGACAGCAATAATACAGTTGTAGTTGCTATGTAAAATTATAATTTGCAAAGAATAAATCCAGGATACTATACATTTTCTAGGTAGAAAATTTCTACTTGTTCTCTTTCCTGTATCTATCATGGACTTTAGACTGGTAGGCTTTTAGCAGATGACAGCCTCTTAAAATTGATCTTTAGCAAAAGTGCTTCCGAATTCCAACTGAGATTTTTAGCATGAACCTAAGTTAAATTAGGTGAAGGGGTCAAGAGCAGTGCATTACAAATGTGACTCTCTCTGCTTTAACATGCCGATAAGTAGATAAGATATGCCTGCTGAAATGCGAGTTTTGATTTCTGGACATTTTCAATCTGAGAACAGGGGAGAAGTCAGAGGAAATAGCTAACAAAAATAAATGAGGCCAATAAGTGCCCAGCAAGCAAAGCAATGTCTGTGTGTTATTTTAAAGCCTGGGTTTAACTTTTAAAAAGTAGATTTTATGACTCATTAAAGCTAATATTTCATAGCTAGCACACTGCCTACATGCTATAAAAGCACTGATTTAGTTGCTTTATATTCTTACATAGCCAAGGATGCAGGTATATTAAAGTTACTATTTTCAAAGATAAGGAAACTGAGGCAAATTTTCTATATTACATGCTAAAACAAAGTTTAAACTGAAGTGATCTGGTTTCAAATTCAAGGTAGTTAAAAACAATTTAAAAAAATCTAGTCGTAATGGTGAGAACCTTTGTTTCCTTTCTCCTGTCACCCTTGTATTGTCTCTGTCATTTGTCAGTAGTTAAGTGACTTAGACTAAAATGGAGAAGAGCACATAAATGTTTAGTTTTGATGTAAATCTGCCTCACTTCTTTGAAGCATAGCATATTGGACAATTTTGGTGAGCTCAATTTCTATAGAATGTTTTGCTCAACAACTTTAGAGTAGAAATGCCATGATAAACCATCTACAATTTCTCCATGACAGAGTTTTCTTATTTGACTTCTATTAAGAGAAAGTAACATATTTCAGATTTAGAACCTTCCAATTTAATAGTGTAGGCTCTGGGAGAGCAGTTTATAGACAAGAGTTTCACTAGCACAGAGAAATGAGTAGGAAACACCATCAGATAAATGAATGCCTTCTCTAATATTTCAACAAACTCAAATGAATCCCATCTTAAGCAGGCAGTCTTGTCCATGAAAACTGAGCCTTAACAGGAAAATGATCTATCAGGCCCAAGTTGTTTGCTAAAGAGGCTGCATTAGATCCAGGAAGTTAGAGGCCTCACATTCTCCTTTACCTAATGCAAGAGTTATGGCCTTATTTGTTTCTTGAAAAATAGAAGAAAGTAAGCAAAATAATGAAATCTGAGCTAAGTGGCTTTACTCCAGTCTAATTGGTGGTATCAAAACAAGCATATGAAGATCATATTTTCCAAATGGCTCTAAAACTGTCATTCTATACAGTGTGACAATTAGATAAAATCAATGGCACCATTACATCCTTGAAAGTATATAATCTCTATATGAAATCCAAATTATTTATCTTGCTTGATTTCATTATATAAGCTGGTTGACAACACTCAGTGCAAACAGTCTCTTCTAACATCTTCTGAGGAGAATACCTCAGAGCAGGCACCTAATGTTTTCAGAAGAGTGATAAATGATGACCTTTTTCTAACTTAAATTACAGCACTGATTCAGCATTGAGAAATGTTTTGTTACAGGAGTAACAATGGATGCTAATATATTGACATGCTGTAAATATGTATTGGAAAAATGCTGAGGAAAGATGCAAACAATTTTCTGTATGGAAGTCAAATATAACTGTAATAATATGTAATGGAACAGCAGATGTTTTCCAGATTAAGTAGCACTTCCATCACTAATGTTTTCTCTACTTTTTTAAATGACACTTTCATTGACTCACAGAAGGATTTCTTTGTTTGGCTTTCATTAAAAACAGAGGTAATTAAAATTTAACAGAAAATACCATTTTATTGAAATATGTTTTACTTCTGTGTAAGATATGCAGCAGAATGAAAAGTACTTCTTTGTTTAATTGGGTCCAAGTGATAATATCATTGTGTTACTTGTCACTGTAAATTTTTTTCTTTATTACTAGGTGATAAAAAATATAATTTTGTTTTAACAATAAAATTACTCTATGAAATTCAGGTTTAAGTTTATCAAAAATTATTTTGTGCATTTATGAATTGAAAAGAAAAGCCTAAGATGAATTAGAGCTAATTTTACATTGTTTCTGTTAATGGAAACATGCAAAAATGATCTTTTCCAGACATAATTAAATTTCATTCTAGACATTTGTATCTATAATGTGCAGAATGTCTCAAAGTAAAGAGGGGCATTCAAATATAAATGACTAGCCATTGTTCACCTCACCACCAAAAATTCCTCACCAGCTGAAGAAAGACACTTTCAGTTTACTGGAAGCAGAGAGACTAAGGAAGAGTCTTGCCTTTTAAAAAGGGAAACAATCAGGGAAGAAAAATATAGTTTGTTTCCTTCTCTTAAGTTGGGATATTCTAAGCAAGATATTTGGAATAATCTGAGGAACTATAACTACAGATGAAATTGTAACAAAATACAGGATGATACTCTGCAGCTCTACAATGGCTAGAGGAGATAAAACCACCAAAACTTAAGAATCAGGAGTGAAATGGAGATCTAGCAGTGGCACAGGATGATGGGGAAGCTAAAAAAATTCCTTACAATAAAGTACATTTCTTTAAAAAAAAAAAACCAGTGGGATTTCAATTAAAATGGAGAATTTTAACTTTGATATGTGGTCACCTGTAAACATTACTTGTTATAGTTTATGTTTTGTTCAATTATATTCAACAAAAGTTTTTATTAAGATCTAAGAAAATTCAAATCCAAGTGGATCAAAGACCTCAACTTAATTAAACCCAGCCACTTTGAACTTGATAGAAAAGAAAGTGGGAAATACACTTCTACGAATTGGCACAGACGACCACTTCCTAAATATAACACCAGTGGCACAGACACTAAGACCAACAATCAATAAGTGGGATCTCCTGAAGCTAGGAAGCTTCTGCAAAGCCAAGGACACTGTCAATAGGACAAAACACCAGCCTACAGAATGGGAAAAGATTTTCACCAACCCTACAAGTGATAGAGGACTGATATATATATATATATATATATATATATGATATATAAAGAGCTCAAGAATCTAGAGCCCAAAACCTTGAATAACCCAATCAAAAAATGGGGTACAGATCTAAAAAGGGAATTCTCAGCAGAGGAACTACGAATGGCTGAAAGGCACCTGAAAAAGTGCTCATCATCTTTAGCCATTAGAGAAATGCAAATCAAAACAACTTTGAGATACCACCTAACACCTGTTAGATTGGCTAAGATAAAAGGCACAGATGACAGCCTATGCTGGAGAGGGTGCAGAGCAAGGGGAACACTCCTCCATTATTGGTGGCAGTGTAAGCTTGTTCAGCCACTTTGAAATGCAATATGGCGGTTTCTCAGAAAATTAAGAATCAGTCTCCCCAAGGACCCAGCAATACCACTTCTGGGTGTATACCTAAAGAGGCACATTCACATTCCAAAGGTATTAGCTCAACTATGTTCATTACAGCATTATTTGTAATAGCAAGATCCTGGAAACAACCTAGATGTCCCTCAACTGAAGAATGGATTAACAAACTGTGGTACATCTACACAATGGAATACTACTCAGCAGTAAGAAAAAATGATATCCTAAAATTCGAAGGCAAATGGATGGATTTGGAGAATATCTTCCTGAGCGAGATATCACAAACTCAGAGAGATAAGCAGGGGATGTACTCACTCATTAGTGGTCTCTAAACAAACAAACAAGAAAAGAAGCCAAGCATGCCCAAGCTGCAATCCACAACCACTGAACAGCTTGGGATCAGAAACACCCTGGACTGACCCTTCGGATCCCACTCCAACTATAGGAACACCTGACTCCCTCTTGAGGGAGGGGGGGACAAAACTGAATTTGCCAGGAGTGGAGACTGATCTAAGCATTATTGGGTCAGTGGGACCATAGGACTGTCTGCTCCCTGCACAGGGAGGCAATGGGGAGTTGTGGAGAAGAAAAAAATGACCTGATGTGTTGGGAGGGGGAAGGGACCTTGAATGGGGATATACAGGGATGGCAAAAAAAATTTAGAGGGAAAGCTGAACACAAAGTAAATGTATGTGTAGCAATCTTATTTGCATTATCACCCTTGATAACTCATGCTTATGATTTTTATCTTCTTTATAGTTCTTGTTAACTTATCAGCATTTTAAATTCATTTTACTGTTTTTCTTGATAAATGCAAAATAAAGAAAAAAAAAGAAAAATGCAAATAGATCCGAGCCTGTCACCCTGCACAAAATTCAAATCCAAGTGAATCAAAGACCTCAACATAAACCCAGCCACTTTGAAATTTCTAGAAAAGAAAGTGGGAAATACACTTCTACGAATTGGCACAGGCGACCACTTCCTAAATATAACACCAGTGGCACAGACACTAAGACCAACAATCAATAAGTGGGACCTCCTGAAATTGAGAAGCTTCTGTAAAGCCAAGGACACAGTACATATGACAAAACAACAGCCTACAGAGTGGGAAAAGATTTTCACCAACCCTACAAGTGACAGAGGACTGATCTCTAAAATATATAGAGAACTCAAGAAACTAGAGCCCAAAACCTTGAATAACCCAATCAAAAAATGGGGTTCAGAACTAAAAAGGGAATTCTCAGCAGAAGAATTACAAACAGCTGATAGGCACCTAAAAAAGTGCTTGATATCTTTAGCCATCAGAGAAATGCAAATCAAAACAACTTTGAGATACCATCTGACACCTGTCAGATTGGCTAAGAAAAAAGCTGACAGCCTATGCTGGAGAGGATGCAGAGCAAGGGGAACAGGCTCCATTGTGGTGAGAGTGTAAGCTTGTTCAGCCACTCTGGAATGCAGTGTGGTGGTTCCTCAGAAAACTGGGAATCAATCTCCCCAAAGACAGAGCAATACCACTACTGGGCATATACAATAAAGAGTCACATTCGCACCCCAAGGGCATTAGCTCAACTATGTTCATAGCGGCATTGTTTGTAATAGCAAGAACCTGGAAACATCCTAGATGCCCCTCAACTGAAGAATGGATTAACAATCTGTGGTACATCTACACAATGGAGTACTGCTTAGCAGTAAGAAAAAAAATGATATCCTAAAATTTCAGGCAAATGAATGGATTTGGAGAATATTTTTCTGAGTGAGGTATTACAAACCCAGAAAGATAAGCAGGGGATATACTCATTTATTAGTGGACTTAAAAAAAAACCCAAAAGCTAAGCATGTTCAAGCTGCAAACCACAACCCATGAACACCTTGGGATCTGAAGGACCTTGGACCAGCACCTTGGAGCTCATTCCCTCCAGAGGAACACCTGACTCAGTCTTGATGTTGAGGTGAAGAAAGTAGTTCTGTCTGTAGTGAATGCTGAACTAAGCCACATTGGGACCTTAGGACTTCCTGCCCTTGCTTGGGAAGAGACAAAGTGATGGGGAGAAGAATTAGTGACTGGGAGGGGTGAGGGGGAAGGAAGTCTGAACAAGGGGCTACATGGATTAAAAAATGACTTTATTCATAATTGAAAAAAGTAGAACTGTGGTGCCTCTGAAAGATCAGCAGCTGTTGTGACTTGTTTTCCTACAATCAGAATGATGGATGACTATCATAATACCTTCTAATATTTCTCCCAGGAACATGTTTTTTTCTAAGATTAAAAAAAAATCTAAGAAAATGAGATTCAGTATGATTTTTATATGGACACTAGTCTGAGAACTGCTAACAAAAGCACACTGTAGATATGTTCATGTGACTTTAGGAGCAAGGTACTGGTATTGTGAGTACATCAGAGAGCAAGTACTCAGTGGCACAGTATGTTAGTATTATTTTAGTTCTCTGTGAAGAATAATACATCACAAACTAGGTGAAATGAAAGAAATGCAAAATGGATGTGATATTGCCTGCCTCTAATTATAGAACTCATGAGGCTGGGGGATGATAGTAATGAATTCAATTCAATACTACCCTGCATCTCACAGGTAGACCCTGTTCAAATAACAAAACAAATCAGAATTAGAGAACTCTCTCTCTCTCTCTCTCTCTCTCTCTCTCTCTCTCTCTCTCTCTCTCTCTCTCTCTCTCTCTGAAAGTCTGGAGTACCTCAGAACTCTTTTCTTTTGTCAAATATAATTTTCTCTCTGTGTTTCTTGGCTTCTTGAAAAATTTCCTGCATTAGTAGCTGATCTAAGCTTATATTATTTTTATATCTATCAGTAGAAGACTTTTTTACTTGTGTTCTGGTAAAACTCCTAGAAATTTCTTTAATGACTAGTTTGGGCCATATGTTTATTCCCAAACTACATAATTGGCAAGGGGGAAAACCTAAATCATCTTTCCATGCCTGTGGTCATACAGAGGAGCCAATTTGTCAGTAGAGATTCAGATGGTTATTAGGTCAGCAGAGGTTAGAAGACAGAATTATGTTTGACTGACAACACCAATACAATACAATTGCCAGATACAATAGAATAGCAATAACCTTTCCAAATTTGTAATCGTAAGGAAATTGATGACAAGGCTGAAATGACTTCTTTCTCAGTTATCTGAATATTTTTGATAAAACATAGCTAGGGATTTTCACCAACCCTACAAGTGATAGAGGACTGATCTCTAAGATATATAAAGAGCTCAAGAATTTAGAGCCCAAAATCCTGAATAACCCTATCAAAAATGGGGTACAGATTTAAAAAGGGAATTCTCAGCAGAGGAACTACGAATGGCTGAAAGGCACCTGAAAAAATGCTCTTCATCATTAGCCATCAGAGAAATGCAAATCAAAACAACTTTGAGATACCACCTAACACCTGTTAGATTGGCTAAGATAA